>CBVK0100138461.1:0-12740 GCA_900067695.1 Picea abies | reverse complement strand
AGGTTGGGGTAGAAGGTTAAAAGTTAATTCTTAAGGGTCATGATCTGCATGCAAGTTTAAGCCCTAGCTTGTTAGTCCGTAGGGTGGAATAACCCCACAACAATTCCTCATACACATGAAGAACCAATAGATCTTACCTCCCCTTCTGAAGACCTATCAGTTCAGGATGACATCCCTAGCTTGACTAAGGAACAAGTTACTACTACTTTATGTGGGATGAGGGAGGAAGTGGAGGAAAGAGAATACATCCATATAGAAACAATGGGGTCAACAAGAACCTTAACAAAAGAATAGATGAAGAAAAAGATTGGGGATATGCAAAAAGAAAACCAGGAACTCAAACAAGAAGTGAAGGAATACCAACTACTGGACAGGTATATCAAAAAGGAAAACAAACAACTGAAGGAAACCAACCAGCAACTTCAAGATGACCATGAAGAGACTTCTAATAAGCTCAAGAAGGTACTAAGACTCTTACAATACATTAGGGCCATAAAAATAAAGCTGAAAGAAGAAGCCTCAACCATCGACATCATTGATCCACAGAAGTAAAGAATGGAGTCTCAAATTTTGAAACTTTTTGAGTTGTTTCAGTTGCATGAGGACATGCAATGGTTTTGGCATGGAGGAATGTTGAGCCTCTAAATTGACATCCACACCACCCTATTATATTCCTCATCTATACCTTTTTGTCTTACCTAATCTTGAATAAATGACAAAGAACACTACCATTAGCCATTGATGAGGTCATAAGGTAAAGTATAATTGATTTGTGGTTTATTGAGCTAGTAGACTAAATGTTTCATGCACTAATGTTTTAAATTTCCAAGTGTAAACTTTGACCTCTATATGAGTCCAACATTTCTTTATCATCTCAACTATTTGGTACTTATGTGCCAGATTTCCACTGTCTGAATCTAGTACCAAGCGCACCTTCCATTCAGATCTAGTACCGAACCATCCACTATCGTGATCCGGTACCAACGGCCACAAACTATTCTAGTCTGGTACTAACCACTTGCATACTATTCAGATCTGGTACCATTTACTGAATCTCACCTGTCACGATCTGGTACCAATATAGGAAGCCGAATATACCAAGTTTAGCTCCAGATCGTGCCCAAGATCATTGTTGGATGTTTGTTGAATCATCAAAGCTCTAGAAGGGTTATGTTAAGCTAGTTTTTTTATTGCTTCATCCTCATACACTTCGTGTCATGAGGATGAAGCTTAAAATATGTAATCGAATATATAAATTTGACAATTGACTGATCTGCTAAAGATTTCACCTCCTTGTGTTTCATGACTAAGACTATTTAAATAGTCATGGAAAGGATGGTGGAGGTAGTAGAGAGTTAGCATAACATAGTATGTGAAGCAGTGTTACATATTGCAGAACATATTTTGAGTTGAAGTTTAATAGAAGGATGTCAATTATTTCCAGGTCTTGATCATTTATGAATGAATGTGAGTTGAGTTGTTAGCATAGTTTAATTCTATGTTTTGAAATTTGAGTAAGAGGAATGTGTGGATTGAAAGAAAACTTATTGTAGACTCTAGTCGCTGACCTGTTGAAGCGACAAGGGCCCACCGCCCAACAAAGGTCAGCATCCTTATAGATTAGTGTTAGTAGTTGATTTCAATAGTATAAATGTTAGACTAGTTGAAGCTTTTATCTTTTTAGATGATAGCAGTATAGTTCAATTTAGGCTTCGATTGCTTAGAGATCTTTTTTTGCATATGCTCCATTTCTGTTTTTATGAATTTGATTTCGTTTCATAGACATAAATGTTGGCAGCAGTAGTCAAACATATTTTAAGGAGAACTAGTGAAGTTCACTACAACACATTATGAACAACAACATACTCAGTATATTGACTATTGAACTACCCATGCTATGTCTTGATGATTGATGTGTGATTTCCCTTTCAGAAGTGTGATTGCATAGTTAGTTTTCTAGGTCAAATGGCAGAGTTGATCTGTCAAAAGAACTCCATCTCATACTTGCATATTCCATAGTGGAGTAGATAGCCTCTCTGTGAAAGAAAACCAAAGTGTGTTTTGATTTGCTAGTTTGTTTTGTTTCCAGCGTGCATAATCTAGAATAGTTCTATACTCATGACATTAGAATTACCTTCCTTACTAGTGTCTTGTAACTCTGTTGATTATGAATCCAAGATTGATAATTAATGAGTGCATTATATTACACATATAAGTAGCAAAACATTTCCATTGTTACAATAAAGGAAAATGTAGCTAGTGAATTTAGAAAAGAAGCCTCGACAACAGAACAGTCGCACATAAAAGAACTAGAGATACAATTGGGACTTCAAGAAAGGGACTTAACAATAGAATTTGAAAAGAATATCAATCTAAACAAAAACATGCACCTGGAGGAACATTAAAAATTAAAGCCACGCATGATCAAGAAGTTGCAAGGCTCAAAGGGGAACAATTAGAAATCAATGCATATAATGAAACAATTGAAGAACAAGTCCAAAAATTATAGGAGGACAATCATATTCTGGAGAAGACTGTAGAAGAAGACAAGACAAAAATAGTAGCCCTAGAAGTAATCAAATAAGAATCCATCAAGGAAAATGAAACACTGAGAGATATGCATAAAAAAATATTTATCTTACTGCACAACCTTCAAAAGAATTGGGAAGACCACATGAAAGTAGTTCAACAAATGAATGCCATGAAAGAAAAATATTAGAAGGTTCAAAATGAATATGGCCATATCATCCAATGGAAATATGTTTGTGATAATCCTCCCAACAACTTGCCAATGTATACATACATGCAACAGATTAGAGATCAACCTTTGTTGGACATAAGGAAATATATCCTCAATAACAAGGAGAATACTCAGATGGAGGTAGACCAAGCTAGTAGGAAGATATGGAGAGCAGTCAAAGAGCTACTAGAATAGTTTGGGATGGAAAAAAAAAAGACTTGGGAAAAGTAGGATTGACTCATAAAATTATAGAACATGTAGAGACCAAAAGGAATATGAGCATAAAGGCTATTGAAGACACAAAATAAATTGATCAAGAAATACTCAATAAAATAATTGTGAAGCCAAATCAATCAATCATGTTAATTGAAAATTTCATACAATAGACAGAGTAAATGTTAATGAAAAAATTCATAAGTTTGATTTGTGACGGGGAACTAGAACTTGAAAAGATTCAGTTAAAGAGAGTAGGTACCATCCTCTAAGACTTCATGTTGTGGAGAATATTCATTGACAAAGTGAAAATGTTGAAATCCACTTGATCATTTTAACTAAACATTGCATCATAACAAATTTTGTAATCATTTTAATATCCCAATCGAGAATTATAACCAAAGGGTCATAATTGTTCGTTGATCATTTGACAGTTACAGAATTTGAACCACATATCTTCATATTCTATAAAAGAGATGAATGTAAAGAAGCAAGGAATTTTGCACTTTGTATTGCAGGTTGTACTATTACTTATAATGAATAAAGAGAAAGAGGCATTGTGTGGAACTATGATTGTGGTGAATGTATTTTAGACTATTCTTAATGCATTTGTTTTAATTTGAGTACATCATGCTCATGTGTATGCATTTTTTCTGCAATGTTCCTATATGCTCAGATTGTCACAGTTTCCTTTATTGAATGCAGTTATAATATTTTTCTATGCAATAACAACTAGATTCTATTGTCTTCAGAATGATATTATTTTGATTACATACCATTTGAATTTATGAACTATTTCTAATTTCAAAAGGATATTTTTCTTAATTGTATGCAATCTCCTTTAGGTAGCTCCTGATGAGGATAGGATTAATATAGTTTAGGATTGCATCTTAGAATAGATATAGGTAGAATCATTGTAGTTCATTCTATATTTTAATTCATCTAGGAACCACTAGTTCTCATATTCATATTTAGATAGTAGACTTAATTTGGCAACCAAGACAATATATTGGGTGGAAACACCATCCCAAATGAGAGTGATTCTAATTGGGACTTGCCATTGGGAGTTCTCACTTCCTAATTGAATGGTCCTTTTGGAACCGTCAACACTCCCCATGAGAATATTTTAATGGGTAATTTTTCATGTACATTAAATTTTACCTAAGTGATATTATGATATAGTTGAATGTATTAAGAATGAATTTGTCCTAAGTGTTTTATGAAGATGTAATAGGAATACCTTGTATTTTTTATTGTATTGTTATTATGGATCCATCCATCCATCCCATTTAAATTTCATACATATGATACATATGGGAATTGGAGGTGTGTGAATACATGATCATGCATTTTCATCATGCCATGGTTTCATGCATTTTTAAGCATTTTTCCCTTTGTGCATTTTTTTGCATTTACAAAGGAATTTTTAACCTTTATGCATAGTTGAGGGTTTGTGGTTTCAAAATGAAAAAATAAAGTATAAATATAAGTAAAATGATAAAATACAAAATCTGCAACTTTTATAATTCAATTTGGAGGTCATATGATTCATAGGTGTGCATTGTATAACAATCTAGTTTTACCATCCATTTTACAAAAGGCCTTGAATTTGGGTTCTAGGTAGAAGTCCTTTTTCATTTGAAAATGCACTTTGGATGATATGGATAGATTCATAATTTTATTAAATTCATCCCAAAACATAGATGAATAAATTTAGAGCTATATGTAAGCATGGGAGTGCATTTCCATTAGGTCACTTTCTACTGATTTGGTCTCTTAGTTTACAAGTTAATTTTTTCCTCTTTTACACAACAACCACTTTTATGTTTGCAACCACAACAATAAATATGTAGGCAAGTGTAAAATAATATAAGAAACCCTTAGGAACTTTAATCACTCAAATTATAGACATGTTAAGACTTGGGCATGCATTTTCACAATGCCCTGGTTTTATGCATTTTTATGCATTTTTCCCATTATGCATTTTTCCTTTAAATTTTGTAAAAATATAAGGGGAGTTGTTGGGGCCCAACAAGCACCTAAAATAATAAAAAATTAAAATCCAACGCATCATAAAACCTTTTTTTTTAATTTTTTATTGTTGTGCGTAGCCTTTCTCGACATGCACCAGTGCCTTACAGGAAAGGCGACGCACCACACTAATAATTTTTTAAAAATTGATCATTACAGTACTTTGGCATTTAGGATCTAATTTTTTACGACAGTGAGTTGGGTAATCATTAACGTACCGGTTCGAAAGTTTACCAATGCACCACATAAAATAACATATTTGATTTATGTGGTGAATTATTTAACGTAACGCCCCGATGCGTTAATGTTATTTTGGCGCACCGCGAAAAATCAACCATATTATTTTAGGTGGTGTGTTAGTAAAATTATGCATCGGTGCGTTAAATTTTACACAACACATTAGTGCATTAGAGTTTACAAACACACCATCGAAAATAATTAGGCATGGTGTTTCGGTGCACCCTGTAAATTTTCAAGGTCACTATTCGCAGTGCGAGACAAACAACCGAACGCATCGTACAGAAAAAAAATAAAAACAATGGAAATTTAGCTGAATATTGAATTTTAATCCACTAAAAGTTTAAGTTATAAATAAATAAATAAATAACCTAAACATTTCCTCGTTGGGGAGGCATGGTTTCCACATAGTCCAAAAAACCAAATTTGTCCACTATTTGGAAAAATTCGAAAGCCATGCACTAAGAAACGGACGGAAGGAGGGAAAGAAAGGGAAGCACTAACGGTAGGGCACTTCAGAGAGGCAAAAGTTGCACCGGTGCTTGAGAGCTCTACAACACTGAAAGGCATGGTTTCCACATAGTCCAAAAAACCAAATTTGTCCACTATTTGGAAAAATTCGAAAGCCATGCACTAAGAAACGGACGGAAGGAGGGAAAGAAAGGGAAGCACTAACGGTAGGGCACTTCAGAGAGGCAAAAGTTGCACCGGTGCTTGAGAGCTCTACAACACTGAAAAGGGTAAAATGAATTTTACGACCGGTAATGTTTTTTTTTATTTAACACTGTTACAGTGTGCTCGATTATTAGATGTATCGGTGAGTCAGTATTTACTTATCGCACTGGAGTATATATTTTTTTTAAATAAACCTACCATAGTGCACCATTTTGTATGGTAACGGTGCGCACCAATGCATTAGTATTTAAGTAGCATACTGGAGTATTTTTTTTTTTAAATAACCCTACAATGGTGCACCATTTTTTAGAGAACCGGTGCATTATGTATTTATAAAATCACCATAAAAAACATCCTTTAAAACCTCTCCCCACTTGCCTTCTCTAGTTTGCTCTGTTATAAACGGATTTTGGGGCTATTGGTATAGGGGCTTCCGCAAAAACATCCCCTAGAAGGTATTTTCCTTGTAGTGGATATTTCTACAAAATGCGAAAACTAAGTGACATGAGGTTAGGAGGGAAATATATACTTTTAAGGATATTTTTAGTGATGTCATCAAGAATGGATTACCATTATTCTAGAATGAAAATGGGGATTTGTATCCAATGAACAATTATCAGAAACTATTAGAAGATAGGAGGAACAGTGACAACAAGTTTGAAAATCTTGATGGAACTTTAAAGGGGAAATATGTAGTAGAATTGTTGGCAAGGGATTTTGAGTTGTTGCACAATCTAAAAATGATTTTCAGGAAATTACCTCCCCAATTTTATGAGCAATACACTGATATGGATGAGGCAATAAGAAACTTGAATGATCATAAATATCCGATGGAAAAAGATTGGAAAAGATTGTGTCAATTTGCTAAATTACCATTGGGAAGACAAGGCAAATTGAGTGGCACCCACCCAACTCCCTAAGGAAATATTTTACCGAGTAATTTTTCATGTACATTAATTTTGACCTAAGTGATATTATGATATAGTTGAATATATTAAGCATGAAGTTGTCCTAAGTGTTTTATGAAGTTTTAATAGGAATACCTTGTATGTTTTATTGTATTGCTCTTATAAATCCATCCATCCATCCCCTTTAAATTGAATATTTCTAATACACATGGGAATTTCATGTGTGTTAATACATGGGCGTGCATTTTCACAATGCCCTAGTTTCATGCATTTTTAAGCATTCTTCCCATTATGCATTTTTTTGCATTTACAAAGCAGTTTTTAACCTTTATGCACAGTTGAGGGTTTTTGGTTTCAAAATGCACAACTAAAGTATGAATATATGTAAAATGATAAAATAAAAACACCTCTACTATTATCACTCAATTTGGAGGTCATATGATTCCTAGGTATGCATTGTATAGCAATCTAGTTTTACAATCCATTTTACAAAATTTCTTGAATTTGGGTTCCATGTAGAAGTCCTTTCTCATTTTAAAATGCACTCTAGATGATATAGATAGATTCATAATGTTATTAACTTCACCCCAAAACTTATTTGACTAAATTTGGAGCTATATAGAAGAATGGGCGTGCATTTTCATTAGGGCACTATCTATTGATTTGGTCTCTCAATTTACAAGGTAAATTTTATTTCTTTTACACACCAACCACTTTTATGTTCACAAACGCAACACTAAATATGTAGACAGGTGTAAAATAATTTAAGACACACTCAAAAACTTGAATCACTCAAATTACAGGTGTGTTAAGACATGGGCGTGCATGTTTCATCATGCCTCAATTTCATGCATTTTTAAGCATTTTTCCCATTATGATTTTTTTTTGCATTTACAATAGAGTTATGTTTTTAGAGAACTTATTTTTTATCTTTAACATTCATTTTAATATCTCGTGCTTCTCATATTACAATAGAACATTTTAATATGTAATTCTTCTTGTGTTTTGGTAGTGTGATCGTGGAAAGGAACTAGCCTCTGAGCAGGTAAATGACTAACAATATCCATATCCATTTAAAATGAATTTTATTATTGTTTTTATACTTGAATTGAATTGTTTTTTTGTTGATAAATGTAGTTTTTGACACCTTATGTACTTGAAAATTTCAAAAACTATGAGGACATGTTTGAATTAGAATCAGTTAACACAATTAAATATGTTGTGAGAAAAAAAATATCAAACTTACTGAGTTTTTTATGCATAAACCAACGAAGGAGATCACACAAAGATGCAAAGTTTTGGTGGAGGAAATAAAACAATATGTGGTAAGAGAAATCTTTTAAAAAAGTTGTTTATCACAAATGTTCATTTATGAATTTTTTTATGGTACTTTTATGCGATATGAATAAAATATGTTTTCTTTTTATAGGAATTATTTAGAAAACTTCAATAGCCTACTCCTAAGGATGTTGTTGGTAGAAGTGATGCTAAGACACCACAAAGTCCTACCATGAGCCCCATATCCATGAGGCTCTTTGGCTCTCCGCCTGTGGGTGACATCCCCGTGATTCAAATGACTAAACTTTCTAGGCCCCATGACACACATCAACGCAGTGCATGCCAAACCAAGCACTTGATGGTGGATATGAGGAAATTGGTGATTCTACATATTACTTTCTTGGATCGTCACGTGTTAACAACAAGGGAACACTGAAAATTTACCTTTTTGGTGGATGAGAACATTGTTCCGATCAAGATACAAAAATCCCAAGTATTTATTAATGACTTAATTATTTCCTATTATCTAATTGAAACATACATATATAGGATTATTTTAAATTAATGGCCATATTTTTTTGCAGGAAACAACACCTTTTTTAAGCATATGAATGAAAAGGAATTAGATATTTTTGGTCCCACTATACAAACATGATGGAATGATAAAAATCCTAGTTTGAATAAGGAATTTATTGACCACTTGGTTGACCTGTTCGGTGATTCCTTCAACAAAATTGGAGTCACCTCATTTTTCGATAAATATTTGAAATATGTGAGGGAACAATATAGGGTTCATTTGCCAAAAAACCCTAGGT
Organism: Picea abies; assembly: GCA_900067695.1. Lineage (NCBI taxonomy): Eukaryota > Viridiplantae > Streptophyta > Pinopsida > Pinales > Pinaceae > Picea > Picea abies. The sequence continues at coordinate 3,843 of CBVK0100138461.1, read as the reverse complement.
ATGTGCATCCTACAATGATTCCTAAGGTTGAGTGGAAAAATATGTTGGACTGTGTAAAGGAAAAGACAATGAGAAAATAAGGAACTACACCACCTGGACTAGGAAGGTATATCATATTTTGAATTTAATATGTTCAATTTTTGTTAGTCCTATATAAAAGTTGTGATATACAACCTATTGGAAACTTTTTCTAAGCTTCCATACATGTCAAAAGCAATAAAGGAAAGACTAGAAAAACATAGACAACAAAGATTTGGCCATGGTGGTTATGTGAAACTAAAATCATGAATTGTAAGTACCAAATAATTAAACCATGTCATTCCTACCATAATACAACTTTTATTTAATTGCATCCAATAAGGAAAATTTGAGATTTCATGCAATGTAGGGGGCTCAATTTAAAACTGCGACCACAGAAAAAGACCTATGAATTGGTTTCAAGTGTGGATTTCAATTTGTGGTTGAATGCAAACAAAGCATGGGACAAACATAATCTTCCCCTTTGAATGACATCATAAGTAAATAAGTGGAATTTAACTATTGATTATTTGTAAAATCTATTCACGGTTGATTTCACCCATAAATGAATGTGCCTTTATGTTTTAAGAAAGAGAGAAACAACAATAATGAGTCCAACAGTGGAAAACATCCCAATGATAGTGGAGTGTAGTCTGATGATGGTGGTGTGCATCCCAACCATGATGGTGGAGTGAAGCCCAATGGTGTTGTGCATCCCAACCATGATGATGGAGTGAAACCTAATGATGGTGGTGTGCAGGTCGGCCATGATGGTGGAGTGCAACTCATTGATGATGGTCTGCATCCCACCCATGATGGTATTATGGTTATAAAATCAGAAGTATGGAATAATAAAATTATTAATATTTAATTGCATATGGTGTGCTTATAACTTTTCATGTTTTGATGACAGAGCATGTAGATGAGAAAGATTGGTGAGATAAGGAACACATGGAATCCAAACAAAAGGTATGGATATTCAAATTGGTAAAAAACATTGTAACGATACTTGCATTAATGAACTACTGTGAATAATAACTAACCATGTCAATTTAACCTTTTTTTTAATTGTAGTCGAGGTCCCTCGTTAGTAGCCTACACTTTGTGGAGAGTACCTGACTAGACATATAATGTATCAGAGCATGCATATTCAATCAACACCAACAAAGGGCCCAACAAGTGAAGTGGATCAAGACATGGATGAACCAATCAACAGGTTTATGAAAACTAAAAAACAGAAAAATAAGTGATTTTATATATTATGAGAAACATGTATAATGGAAACATATTTTGATGATAAAATATATCAATATATACTATTTGTTGCTACCTTCTTATGGATGTATATTATGAGAAACATGTATAATGGAAACATATTTTGATGATAAAATATATTATGAGAAACATGTATAATGGAAACATATTTTGATGATAAAATATATTAATAAATGTTATTTGTTGCTACCTTCTTATGGATGTATGTTATAGGTTTTGTATGTATAAAACTACACAATTGCACATACATTCTTTCTTTCATTTACCTTTAAATTTTGTTTTTCTACTTTCTATGCATGAATCTGATCCGGAATATATTTGTAGAACAAAATGAATACAGATTATTATCAAAATATGCATAACACAGAATAACTGATATATGGTAAAGCTGGTTTCTATTAAATAAGGAAATAAGATGAAACTGTAAAATGCAGCGGAAACAAGCTTGCTAGAATGGTGGCAGCTTATCTCTCAGAAGAGATGTGACGGCTACGCTCATTCACAAGAAGATGATTACAATGAGGATATCAAGGCCTTTTTACAATAAACAAGAATATCAAAAAACCATAGACATCCAAAAAACCTAACCCTGGGAGGTGAAGCGCCAAAAGTCATGTGGGCCCCGTTAGGGTAAGTTAGTACATGAACTTCCTAGGGTCATAAATTTTGCATATGATCTATGTTTTAGGCACACGATAGCCCGTTGGAAAGGTATATATAAGGAATACACATTTTTCTGATATTCATAAAATTCTATTCTGATTGTGGCAAGCCCTAAAAAACATTGTTTAGGGCCTCAAAATGGCCCCGCAAGTTAGGGACCCAAAAACTAGGGAAAAAACTGTCAAACTAGAAAATTGCCAAAATGAGCTAGTTGGAATAGGTGGGAGGCCACCGAAATCCATATGGATCAATCCTCCCTTCCCAAGGTCGTAACTTTTGCATACGATCTTCGTTTTAGGCGTATGATATCTCGTTGGAAAGGTATTGTCAAGGAGATTCATTTTGGGGGATCAATTATGCTTTAAATTATCATTGATAAGCTATATTATGAAAAACCTTCATTTAGGCCCTCAAAATGGCCCCGAAAGTTAAAACTGATAAAAATAGTAAATTGCCAAAATTGTCAGAAAATTGTTTTGAGCCAGTTGGAAGAGGTGGGTGGCCATGGATATCCACCTGGATAAATTCTCCCTCCTTAGGAAGAAATGGTATCCATTGCATTGAGTTCCCCCATCAAATGAGGAAAATTCTGCTGAATTTGGCCCAGGGTGAGCCACTTGCCTTGGTCCAGGAGCTGCCCTGCTTTGACAACTCGATAAAGCTGGATCCTTTGATGGCGAGTGACCTTATATGTTTTTCCACAATATTATCATTGGATTCCTGTTGTATAAAATCAGGGTTGAGCTCTATTGGTGTCAGTTGTTCTTCTATCTCTATCGTGTCCAATAATGGTGGGAAATACGATCGAAGGATATCCACGTTGAACACTGGGTGCAAGTCAAGGAAAGGAGGAATGTTGAGCTGAAAGATTTATCACCCACATCCTTGGTGATGGTGTATGACCCATGACGGATTGGGTGAAGCTTCTAATGGGGTACTATAAGGCGCTCTTTTCTGCAAGTGCAACCAAAATTTGTCACCCAATTGAAACATATGTGGCACTCAATGTTGATCATGGCACTGCTTGTACTTGTCATTGAAATCTTGTAGGATATCCTGAACCTGTTGGCAGATGTGTTGGATCCGCTCAATGACATGGATAGCTTTTTCAACTTCATTTGGATCAGGAGATGAGTTGGTCGAGATGAATGCAAGGGGTAGTGAAACATCTATGGGACCCAATGGTTGGAATTCCAACCCCACCTGAAAGGGGTTGTGGTCAGTTGAGATAAGTAGGGCTCGGTTGTAGCTATGATGAACACATGGAAGAATCTTGTCCCATGTGAAAGGGTTCCTAGAATTGTAAATGCATAGGATATGCATGATCATCCAATTGATGACCTTGGTTTGACCATCTGTCTGGGGGTGGAAGGTAGTGGATTTGGTGAGATTGGTGTCGAACAGTGCCTAGAAGCTCAACCAAAATTTGTTGAGGAACCAACTATCCCGATATGAGTGTTAGGTGATTTATATGTACTAAAAAAGACAGTAAACTATCCTCAATTAAATTTTCAACCCGGGGTAAGTAAACTTAGAGTTGTAGAAAAATATATGCCAAAGGTAAAAGGTTGGTAGGAGTATAATCTAACTAATGAAACCAACTATATAAGGATAATCTACTAAAGCAAAACTATCTAATGAGCAAACCCTACTAAGCACAATGAAACTAGGTAACCTAAGTACTTTTGGGCCAAGTGTTGATGGATAGTTCCTAAGAAAGAAAGTAAAACCCTATGTAAAGCAAACTAGTTTAACGATAAGAAAAGGAAAACTACTAAGCATAATAAGCAAATGACAAAAGAAAATTTCTTTAACTTGCCAACCTACATTCAATGAGAAACTACCCTATGAAAGAAAAATAAATAAGCAAGTAAGAAAAATCACCTA
>CBVK0100138459.1:0-22619 GCA_900067695.1 Picea abies | reverse complement strand
AATAAAATTGCTTCCGGGTGGCAGTAATCATTTTCTGGTATCCTGGGTGACCAGTGTAGGGTCTTTTATGTAGTTCATCCATGATGAACCTCTTCAATTCATCACAATTGGGAATGTACAATCTATCTTTGTAGGTGAGTAGACCTCCTTCGGTCATCTGATAGCCTTCGTATTTTTCTCCAGCGAGTTCTTGCTGTAGGTATAGGGTCACATTTCGGACGAAGGGATCTGTTTCATGTGCCTCTTTGACTTTGTTCTTGACATCTGTCTCCCAGGTACTCACCGCTGCTAGGTGAATTATTCTCATGCTTCTGCTAAGGGCATCAACCACACTATTCTCCTTCCCTTTGATGTGTTTGATTTCAAAATCAAATTCGCTCAGGAGGGCCATCCATCTGGCTTGTCTAGCATTAAGCTTGGGTTGATCAAACAAATACCACAATCCACAATGATCTGTCATCAGTACAAACTTCTTTCCCAGGAGGTAATGCCTCCACATTTTCAAGGCATGCACTATGGCAGCTAGTTCTAGATCATGAGTCACATAGTTGACTTCATGCTCATTCAATTTTCGGGATTCATAGTAGATCACCTTTCCTTCCTGCATAAGGACTCCTCCGAGCCCTTCCTTACAGGAATCTGTGCACACAAGGAAGTTAGCTTCTGGGTCAGCGATTTTCAACATGGGTGCATGGGTTAGTAGATGTTTCAAGGTTTGAAATCTTTCTTCACATTGCTGTGTCCACAGGAATTTTGCTCCCTTCTTCTGGAGGGCAGTGATTGGACAACCAATCTTGGAGAAATATTTTATAAATCTCCTATAGTATCCTACCAATCCCATAAAGGATCTAATGTCTGAGACATCCTTTGGGGTAGGCCACTCCATGATAGACCTGATCTTGTCAGGATCTACTACCACCCCTTCCTCGGACAGAACATGTCCCAAGTAATGTATTTGCTTCTGAAAGAAGTCACACTTGCTGAATTTAGCATAGAGCTGATGCTCTCTTAGCACTTGCAGCACAAGTCTAAGATTCTCTTCATGTTCTTCCCTACTCTTAGAGTAGATTAAGATGTCATCAATAAAAACTAGTAAAAATTTATCTAGAAATTTACTGAGTACATTGTTCATTAAGCACATGAAAGTGGCAGGGGCATTGGTTAACCCAAATGGCACTACCAAAAACTCATAGTGACCATACCGTGTTCGGAAAGCGGTTTTATGGATGTCTTCACCCTTAATTCGGACTTGATGGTATCCCGACCTCAAGTCAATATTTGAGAAAACAGACGCACCTCCCAACTGATCAAATAGATCATCGATCCTGGGCAAGGGGTATTTGTTATTTATGGTTACTTTATTAAGTTGTCTATAGTCTATACACAGTCTAAGGGTGGCATCCTTCTTTTTCACAAACAGGACTGGTGCTCCCCATGGGGACACACTGGGTCAAATATAACCCTTGTCCATCATTTCTTTTAATTGCAATTTGAGTTCAACTAACTCAGGTGTGCTCATCCGGTAGGGTGTTCTAGACACTAGCACTGCTCCTGGTGCGAGTTCTATCGAGAAGTCAATGTATCTTCTCGGAGGTAGACCTAGTACCTCTTCCGAAAATACATCTCTGTACTCTCTCAGGATAGGGTGATCATCGGGGCTTGGTTTAGCACCTTCGATTATCTTCAGTACCTGTATTGCATATAGGGGACATTCCTTTCGGCAATACTTTCTCATTTGCAGGGCTGAGATTTGTCTCACCGAGACCGGCTTTCGGATCCCTTGGAGGCTTATCCTTTGTCCTTCTTTTCTCCCACATTCTAAGGTTTTATGGTAACAATCTAATTTGGCTTTATGGGCGGCCAGCCAGTCCATACCAATCAACAGGTCGTATGACCCCAGGGGTAATACATTAAGGGTTTCTTGGGTGGGAAATTCATCCAACATTAACTGGCAGGCTGACATGGCCTCTACCACTTTTCTTTTGGTACCAGTGGATAACCATACTAACCATGGCTTAGTTTGCTTCTGTGGGTGTAGTTTACACTTATCAACAGCTCTAGGAGATATATAACTCAAATTTGAACTAGGGTCAATCAAAACAGACACCAGATGGTTGAAAATCATACCTTCTATTTCCACCACTAAAGCTTGGAGGTCAGCTTGGTTATTATCCAAGGCTGCATAGATCTGCGGCACACTCCTTGCCACATCGTTGACCATGGTAGCTTCCTGCATGTTATAAATTCTCCGACTGTTATATTGTCGATGGGGACAGTCTCTCTGGAGATGCTCTCCACCGCAATCCCAGTATTTCAGAGGTTCTTTCTTTGGGTTATTAGTCTTTACTGGTATAGGCCCAGAAGTTTTATTTCCGTCCACCGAGGGAAATTTCTATTGGAGTACACTCCGAGTTGGAAAGTTCATTCTGTGGTTCTTCTTGTAGTTTTTCAATCCTGAGGATTTTCTCCCCTTCTTCTGAAATTTTGAACCATTCTTCTATTTCCAGTCTCCACGAGACTCTGCCTGATGTCCATATTGTTCATGACAATATGTTTCCTTTCTTATAGTGTCTTCTAAGTTCTTTGGCTCATCAAATTCAATTTAGTTCCGATATTCTTTGGGTAGCCCACTGATGAAGCATTGTGCCTTCACCTTCTCTACTTTGATGTAGGGTACATATCTCAGTAAGTCAAGGAATTTGTTGACATACTCCTCCATAGTAAGTTGTTCCAGTTTGAGTTCATAAAAATCTTTAGCCTTCTCGTCGAAATACCTTTCTGACAAATACTTCTTCCGGAAGTACTTCTCGAACCGTTTCCAAGACAGGTCCTCCTCGCAGACCCCTTTCATATTCTTAAGGTCTTCCCACCAAATGGAAGCCTTTCCGTTCATATTGAAAGTGGCCACTCGGGCCTTCAGGTTCTCTGAGAAATCATGGACTCTGAAATATTTCTTCAGTCCAAGTAGCCAAGCCTCAGCTTCCTCTCCCTTCTTTATCTCGCCATCGAAGGAGGGAGGTTTGGCCTTTTTGAATTCCACAAATTTATGACTCTTAGAAGTCTTTTGCTTCTTTTGTTTCCTTTGAGAATAGGAACTGGTCCTGCTGTTGGAAGAGCCTTCTAAATCACCAGCTTCCTTCTCAGTGGAATCGTCTGGCATTAGTCCTTTACCTCTGGGGTGGACCTTTCTAGATGTGCTTCTCTCAGTGTGACCACTGACACGACCATGATTCTGCAACTCAGGTTCATGTTGCATTTGTCACTATAGATCAGATAAGATCTACAGTAGAACTGCATTAATTTTGGTTTTCTTTTCTTGTTCTTTCATCATCCTTTCATTATCGGCCTTGCATCTTTTCAATTCGACCATGAGACTCCTCATAGTCTCAGCTAGGTATGGATGGGTTCCTATTTCTCTTCTTTTGTTAGAGTCTTCATCTTTGTTGTGGGAGCCTTCTCCCACCTCTTGGTGAGTCACCATGCTCTGCGTTTGTAGATTCCCGCGGTTGATTGTCCACTTGACAAAAAAGACAAACGCTGGATATTAGTCAAGAGTTAAATACATTTTATAATTTGCGCATAATTTCATAACTCTTTCACATGCACACAGTCGGGTTCTCATTTTCCAAGTTTTTAATCCTGGACAGGGGAGTTAAGTCAAGGAGTTACTCCTCAGAGAAGTGCTTCGAACGTGGTTTATGTGCGACTCATGCATGAGCCCAATCAGGCCGAGTGTTGTAACCATGCTCTGATACCACTTTGTAACACACCCACTACCTAATCAAATTTTTTCGATCCTCTTTTGGACTTGAGCTCCTAAATGACGATGAAGATCTAACGTAAACTGGCTCTTTCTCTTTTCTCCCCCATTTTCAGGTGATCACGGGTCATGATCGTGGTTCAGTTTGAACGTAGTGCCTATCTATATTTCACGCTCCGGTGTTGTAGTAATGTCCAAACATTAGACTCTGCAACCACCGAAGCCCTCCAGGGATAACGTGCGTCCCATAGGGGTGAATTCCTATGGGGTCAACGAATGGACAATAGGAATAAACCTCAATGGGGGTAGAGAACCGCCAATGGAAACAAGCCCCGTCGTGAGTTTAGGTGTAATACAGGTGGTGAGAGGGAAACGCGACACAGTGGAAATTACGATAGGGAGGGGCCCACTGTGCATGTCACACTATTCTGGACCCCCCCCCCTCGTTAAAGGCAGAATGGCAAGGGGGGTCCGGAATCCACTGGGAAACTGTTGATCACGATGAGTAAATATCGACTGTTTGAGAGTTGCGCGTCCAATTTCGGACACCCCCCCCCTACCGCTAAAGGCAGAAAAGTAAGGGGGCTCCGGAATGGAACCTCAGTCATAGATCTGGACGGGTGGACTCCGGTCGTCCAAATTTGCTCGCTGCTTATCCTAAAGCATATCCACATCCTGGTTTAAGTTAGCGTATTGTTTCCATATCTAACGGTCATTACGGACCTGGAGATCCTCCGAAAGAATATCCTCCATCCATTGAGGTTTTGATTATCACAACATTGAAATACATAAAAATTTTGTCCTCGGAATCCCGATATCCCAATATGACATTAGCTTCTGCTAGTCCCCTAGACTAGACCTTTTTGTCCACACGACCTCCCTCTATATGACCGCAGTATTACCCTTTCATCGGGGTTTCGGGGTTTGCAAGGTCAAAGTACATTCACCCACGGAACTCGTGATTTCCCAAATCCCGATTCTCTGATTCCCGACTCCTCGGTATCTCCTAACATGCATCCCAAATAATGGGCGGTTCTGATCTCGTCAGAATATTGCGCTTCGTGAATTCACAGCTTCTGTTGCCAAGATCACGGGCTTCAACCTACGAAACCCCGATACACAATCCTATGTGTAGATCCGACAGTTCTCCTATGACCCAGATCCAATGGCTACCTTCTTCCTCGCTCCTCGCGTCTCGCGACCTAGAGTACCAATTGCTTAGACCCTTACCCGGTGAACCTCCGAGTTCACAAGGTCCCTAGATCTTTGCCACCTATCCTCCTCGGATGGATGGCTCTGATCCTCTTGTGGCTTTGCCATTTGCGACTTGGAGTATCCAACTTTTGGACTCCTACCTCGCGAGCCTCCGAGTTCACGAGTTCCTTGGATCTCTGCCACCTTTCCTCCTCGGATGGATGGCTCTGATCCTCTCGTGGCTTCACCATTCGCAACTTGGAGCATCCAAATTTTGGAATCCTACCTCACGAGCCTCTGAGTTCATGAGTTCCCTGGATCTCTGCCACCTATCCTCCTCGGATGGACGGCTCAGATCCTTTTTCCCCTATTCACAAGGCTTAACCCTCATCTATCTCCCTATGGATCTAACGATTGTCGGGTTTCCTAGCTAAGATCTGACGATTCAGATTGGTCCCGACATCGTGCCCTTTCTTACTGCTCTATGGACATGGAAAAACCAATGGTCCAGAGGTTCTCATGGGGCCTGGGGGTCTACGATTCATATTTCCTCGCTATTCACGAAGATAGAGGAAAAATAAGCAAGAGGTATAACGTGCTTACTACTACCGTCAATCTGATGGTTGTGAATGACCATGGGTCTTTCGATGGGATCTCATTCGTCTATTTGTTACTCATCCCTACGCTGCTACCTCGTAACCTTAAGAGGGTCATTCCTCCTCGTACAGGGTTATTGGGGCTTACCCATTCAAGTCCCTTTTCTGGGTTCTTGTGAACCTTTCTAAGGAGGAAATCTCTGTGAAGAGATATATACCGGGGCATTTCCAGAGGTAGATATGGGTAAACAGTTTCCGGAGAATGGGCTGGAAGCCTAACTTAGTTCGACTCATGCCAAATTAAATTCATGTATCAAAAGAAGCCATGCATGGTCTTTCTGTTGTAAGCATATATATAACATTACTTATCAAAACACTACACAGACATTCTTATACTGTAATTGTTCACCATTTCACAGTTTATGAGCATATATGTCAGCATATGAATTTCAAGATGCAGTATGAACAAAACACTTATCAGAAATGACTTCAGAAGTAGGTTCAATTGCTGAGAGGGGTGCTCGTTTCCACCCAAATGTAGGCTTAGTGACTCCCAATGGATTTACCACTAGCCACCCCCGATATGAGACCATAATGCTCTGAGACTGCATCTCTCTGCCTTCCAGTGACCAGGAGCGAAGGTTGCAATCCTTCCTATCTGCTATCATTCACTCTGCGTAATGCCAGAGTTCCCCTCACGTCTGCCCTTTCAATCGTCTCTGCCATACACCTTATCCTCTCACGAGGTTGCGTGTGGCACGATTACCCTCACGCCGATCAGGCCTAATGGCTCTACGGATGGGCGGTTCACCATCCCATCCCTCATCAAGCCATCCACCTACCAGTCTGTGAGCCATTAATTTTCAGAGCCAGCGAGCTGGTTTTGGTTCTCCAGGCCAGTGGAGTCCAAATACGGTATTTAATTCTCGGTGGAATTAATGCCACCTTTTCAGGTGCCTTCCACCGCCATCATGGTCTCTTTTTCTGCACATCCCCTCATCAACAGTCCTGCAATAAATTTAGAATGTTATACAAATTCATTGACCTCTTCCTCAAGGTCCATTTACATCACATATTCATATTTATGAGTTTGCCATAGTTCTTGGCCAGTCCAGTTATATTTACAAGTTGGGGGAAACAAGGTGTTACATGGCCCCACACAATTTTTTTTTTACCACCACCACTAGTTACTTGGCTGAGGGCCCATGCAATATGGGAAAATCCCAACACGAACCTGCAGTAGAAATTTGCAAGGCCTAAGAAGCTCCAAACCTCAGTGAGTGTCGTTGGGGCTAGCTAGTCATGGATGACTTGGATTTTGGTTGGATCCACATGTATGCCATGTTGATCAATGATGTATCCTAGGTAATGAACCCTATCCATTATGAAGGATCATTTTTCCAAGTTGGCTTAGAGTTGGTAGTGTCGCAGGGTGAGCTGGTGGTGCCGTAGGGTGTGCAGAACCTGTTGAATATGTTGCAAGTGTTCTTACCAAGTCTTTTTGTAAATGAGGATGTCATCCAGATACACCACTACAAAAGTATTGGTGAATGGCCACAAGATATCTTCCATCATCCTCATGAAAGTGGATGAAGAATTTTTCAAACCAAAGGGCATGACCAACCGTTCAAAGAGACCTTTCTTTGACACGAAGGAGGTATTCCATACATTTGTCTATTATATTGGGACTTGGTGGTAGCCAGAATTCATATCAATGTTACTAGAGTATTTTTCCCTCGTGAGATGATCAAGGAGGTTGTCGATTTTAGGAATCAGGTACTAGTTTCTAATTGTGATTTTATTCAGGGCCTAGTAATCAATGCATAGTCGCCAAGTTTCATATTTCTTCAGTACTAGCACAATTGGGCTCCTACAAGGTGATGAGATGGGACATATGTACCCCTTGTGGAGAAGTTCTTGGATCTTCCACTTGATCTCCTCATTCTCTAACAGAGAGCGGTGGTAGACTAGCCCATTGGGAAGCAGTGCACCAGGGGTCAAATCGATGGCATCCTTGACCTGACACAACAGAGGTACCCTAGTAGGTGAGGATAATATATCTGAGTATTATTCCATGACCTTATCCACTTTCTTCTATTGTGTGGAGAGGTTGGTCATGAATAACCTATATGTGGTTGCAATATTTCTCTCATTATGAGAGTGAATCATGAAGAAGACAAACTTCCCTGTCTGAGAGATGACCTCTCTGCATTTCTTGGTAGAGATCAAGGAAATAAAGTTGGGTGGCTTTGCCTTGAGTATCTTGTACAATTTCTTGTTCAAAGTAATAATAACACTGTGAGGCTTGGACTCATATAGAACATGACGTTTCCATAAATATGGTTGGATGAAAAGAACATTACAAACTTTGAGAGGGGAAACATCACACAATACCTTGTCTTTGAAGGGATTGATGTTGTATGATAGGTGACATTGTTGGCTAAAATAGATGTTTCTTCCTTGGTAGAACCATCTGATGGTGTAGGGTTATGATTGCAGCATTGTCGGCAGGGAAAGTTGCTTGAAAACCTCTACTAAGATGAGGTTCTTCTAGCTACCTCTATCAATGATGAAGTGCAACAGGGTACCTTTCACCCACATCTGTGGGTGAAAAAGGAGACTACAACTATAAATAATGAAGGTTCTGTTGAGCACTCAACACGTCCTAAAAGTCTATGTCCACTTTTTACTTTTGGGTACCACTTGATCCTTTACACTTTTTGTATTGCCTTAACTATGAAACTGATACTTGACCTTATTTTTTATGTCCATTCTAAAGCCTGCCTGAACATACAACAAGGAATCATCCTAATCGTTGAAGGGTCCTTAATAAGCTACTTAACGAATTGGCACACCAAATTTTTCCTCGACTTGCTCAGAAGTTTGGCATCAGTAAACGTTAAAGGTGATGAAAGTCGTTTAAGGAGTTTTAATTAACACCAAACACCGATCTTCATCGGTGTCGGCAGTTGAAAATATTTCTCTTATGATTGAACGTTGGCAGAGGTATCACCAAAGACCAACCCGTTTAGCTTCGGCAAGAAAAAGAAAAGGTAAGCATCGCAAAAAGAGAAGAGAGGTATCGCTAATTGCAGACACCCGACACTATTTCAGCGTCGGAGAATTACAAAATAAAATACACATTAATTTTACATTCTAAAAGTGTCGATCCCTGACCTCCATGCCAAAGAGATATGACGTGATGAAACGTTTTACACATGGTGTTACACATTATTTTGGTCACTTTGGCGATGTCTCTATAGTTATGTGTTCGGGCTCTCATAAAGACCTTTTTCCTAAGAAAAGTGATTGTTGTCTTCTTCTACAAAACATATTTTTAAGATGAGTTCCTAGGCTGCATATATTCTAGGGTGCGAAAACCCTGATTCTCACAGGATACTCTATACTTGGATTGTGAGGTGTTCACAGTTTTCTCTATAAGAAACGTGCAAACTTGCTTCAAAGATTAAAAGGGAGAAGAGGTTACGAAGGTTCTAGAAGAATATCTTCTAGAAAATGAGTTGGCATTTGCATGGTTGGCATTCTAATAACTTCTCAGATTTAGTGGGATCATCCTCATCCCTTTAACAATCTCTCCTTCTCCTATATAATGAAAGGTTTCTCAAGGAAGAGGTTAAGAAAGATTGAATAGAGAATTGATGAAAGAATAGGTTTAGAATTGTGTGAGGAATCCTATTTGAATTGATGCTTGAGGCCTCCATTTGTCCATCAAGCCATAGTGAATCTTCTTCATGCAAGCATGAAGAAAATGTGTGTGTTGGAATGAAGGACCACCAAAAGGAATCTTGCGACATCAAGGCAATCTGGTTGTATCTTCTACTTTCATTTAATATAATATAGTAGCATGTCCCTTTCCTATAAAATCACTCTTATTTTATTACATGACTGCTTGATCACATGTTTAGGTATTCATTGAATGTATTATTGTTTCTTTCACCTTGGTCAATTTGTGTCATTCTACTGATATCACAAGGCTACCAAAGCGAAGAAAGGACAACAAAGACATAAGGAAGTGGTATCTAAAGGTATGTCACTTATTCCTTCTTCAATGACAAATTCAATGATTGTAACTTAGGGAAAGTGTCATGTCCTGTCCTATTTTGTTCTAGATCTAGGTGGATCTAGGGAGATCTGTTAGTGTTCGCATATATCTATTTATCCTATAACAAAATTGGCAACTCCACTGGTGATACAACTCATTTTGTGGTTTTTTGTTGACCATTTTCTCTTAGCCTACTCTTTTTCATTTCCAACCAATCTCTGAGTCTATGGGAGATCCATATAGACTTTCTGGACCTATAAGTTCACTTAGATTTTTTGTCCTTTTTCAAAAATCTCTTTGATTTCAAACAATCCCACATTGTACCTCTCTAGAGCCTACAAAAATCCTTTATTTTCACACCCTATTGTTCAGTCCAGTGCGACCTTCTCGCACCCTACCTATGTCTAGACTACGAAAATGCCTAATTTTCGCACTGCACCTCACTACTAGGCTGCGAACTCGTTTGTAAATTTTTGGATTAGGTATTCTTATATTTTTTGATGCCCAGATTTGTTTGTTTACCCGAGAAGAACTTCTTTTGCTAGTGTTTGATTGTTTGTTGATTTCAAATCTCACAGTTGATTGGTTTTTGGAGATCAAAAACTCTTCTTAATCATTTTTTACTTCTTGACCTTTTATTGACAAGGGTATAATCTCTGATTTTGAGATCTGAGTGCTTGTTTGATCAAAAGTATTTGATTGGATTAAAAGTTGGGATTGATTGCATTTTTGGATTGCTTGCTGCCTAGAAAGTTCTTTGTCCATGTGCATTTGATGAACTACTTTATTTTCATTTTTATTTTTATCTACGTTTAAAGTTTGATTTGGGTGTTTTTTTAGTATATCAATTTCTGTTGATTACTTGAGCTTTCTTCCTTACATCCTTGTTTTGGTTTGTGAAAGAAAAATTAAAGACTTGTTTTTCTTTAGAATTGTTTAGTGAAAATAACACTTCTTTTTTCTGAATAACTCATGGTAAAAGAGAAACTTTGTTTGGGTTGTTTTTGTTTTGAAGTGATTTTCTATTTATTTTAGCTTCTTTGAAACAAAAATATCATTTATTTCTTTGCATTAGATTGGGGGCATCCTTGCAATTGAAGTAGAGAAATTGCATGATTTTTTGTCTTAAATTCTTAAATTGGGGGCATATTTGCATTTGAAGTAGTGAAATTGCATGATTGAGGGGGCCGTGAATCAGGTATTGGTGTACAGTCTATTTGTCTCATTTCTTGAAAATCTTGATATTGGTGAGTTTAGTAAATTTTGGGACATTGTGCATCTGGGAATGATAAATGTTTTCTCCTTCTCATAGCATAGATTTCATCGAAATGAAAAGATTGCATCTTCATCTCTTTGCATAACTTTTGAGTCGGTCAAAACACCATATTGTTCACACCATTTTCTTATTGAGTAACAACAACCATAAAATAAAGCGCTTATAAAAAATTAATTAGACATTTTTTATAATTTCTGGTAGCAAACCTACATTAGATTAGTTGTAGGGCTTTGGAATAGGTGTGAAAGATAACTTTCCAAAGTTGCAAACAAACATAGAATCTTGAGTCAGGGAGAGGCTAGATCCACTTATTACATTTTGTCCTGGGTATCCCTTGTAACTTAAGGGTCAATCATGAGGTCACATTGAGACTGGTAGATTTACTCACCCTGATTTGTTGGTCTTGGTGTAGACATTACGCATATTATGGGGGTCATTTGAAGGTATACCCACAATGATGAGTGGAAGCCTTTAAAGTTGATTTCGGGGCTAGATACCCTACCCTTGCACGTGGATCAGACTGTTGATTGTTTCCCTAGGCATCACTGTAGTGATTGGTAACCTTAGTGGCCTATCTCTTTAGGGTATTTACACAAGGTGATTGTGGAGGGGCAAGTCTTCATGGTATCTGGAATCAACATTGGCCAAACTCACTCAGACTCCTTGGAGGGTATACCCACGTTTATGTGTGGGATCTTGCACCAGGGTGTAATTCTGTTAAGATGGTCATCAATGTAACTTTTCCACCCACTCTATCTCAGCCCCTTCTTACATTGTTCTTGCGACGTTGTATTTTATCACCAACTAGTGCGTTCATTGTGATAAGGTTTTGTTTGCTTGTTTTCTTACTAGATTTTTAGCATGTGTTGTTTGTTTTCCCTAGAGGACTTTGGATTGGATATTTATTTAATGGCGTCAATTCCCGAAATGACCAATGAAGGAACCCCTGCTCCAGGGGAGCCTTTTGTTTTTCCTTCTTATGGAAATATTGGTCCTCCTCACATCGCTACTTTGAGCCTTCCAGGTCTCACTATTGGATTGTCGGTGTGGTTATTTTCCACTAAGGTAATCCCAAATGCAGTAAGTGATTTGGTTGTAAGCACTTCCCCCCAAGAACATCAACCTCATGTTGATCCTTCACCGTCTTCACCAATAAGATATTCTTTGCCTTCTTCACTTGCAAGGTCTTCTTTCATTTCATCTTCTTCACCGAGTGAAAGCTCTCAAGCTAGTAACTCGGTGAATAAAGAGAAGAAGAAAAGGAAGAATAAGAAGAAGAAAAATAAGAAAGGATCCAAACTTCCAAGCACTGCCAGAAAAGTTGGAAAACAACCAGTTACTATTGATCATGTTGGGAGTGTTGATGATGTCAAGATCACCCAAACAACTCATAAGCCTAAGTACCCTTGTGGGATTTGTAAGGGTAGCCATATTCTTAAGGATTTCCCTAGTGTTATTGGACTAATTGGTAAGTGTGGACACTAATAGATCTCCCTATATCCACCTAGATATAGAACAAAACAGGACAGGACATGACTTTTTCCCTAAGTTTTGACCATTGAATTAGCTAGTAGGAAGGAATAAGTAACATACCTTAATATCGCTTCCTAGGGTCTCTGTTGCTCCCGCTTTGCTCCGGTGCTCTTGTGAGGTAAAGACCAAGATAACACAAACCAACCAAAGTAAAGATAAAAAAATATATTCAATAGTCAACTTATGTGTATGATCAAGGAATTACACAATAAAGTGAGAATAGCTTTATGGGAAAGGGACATGCCACTGTATCATATTGATTGAAAGTAAAGATTACAACCTGATCGCCTTGATGTTGCAAGATTCATTTCGATGGCTCTTGGCTCCAACACACACACTTGCTCAATCGTTGTATGAATAAGATCAAAACCTCTTGATAGACTTGCTAGAGTCTTCAAGCTATTGTTCAGGCTAAGTTCTTCACACAATTCTTTCACCAATTCTCCAATGAATCTTGCTTAACCTTTTCCATGAGAATTCCCTCAATATATAGGAGAGAATGAGATAGTTACTTGAATAAGAATGATCCCACAATATCATGGAATCCAGTACAAGGATAACCATTCGAATTCCAACCCATTCTTCTAGAAGATTCCCTTCTAGAAACATCGATAATTCATCTTTTTCCATGCTTTAGGAAGAGTTCGCACCTTGGATATTCAACACAATGTGAGAAGTTCACACTCTGGCTTAAAGCAGCCTGTGAGAATGGGTCATTCTCACACCCAAATATATTAGCAGCCTATGAACCTTCTTCAAAAATGAGTTTTCTGGGAAGAGATGAAAGTAACTTTTCTCAGGAGAAAGTTCTTATGAAGAGCCTGAGTACACCATCATCAATACATCATCATGATGATCAAAATCATGGGTAACACAATGCCCCCCAAAGTATGAGGTTGGAACCAGTGACAGCCGGAAGACTTTGTAAGTTGCATGTGTGTGTCGGAAACCAGGAGCACACCTAATCGGAAACTTGCGAACAACCAAGCATCTGCAGAATATCATATATATTAATTCTGAGGTAGGCATTCCCATACTCATATCACAGACTGATGAAATTGTAGACATGGGTCATGGCCACCAATCATACACTATGGATCCATGCCGTCAAAATATAGCATAGCCACCAGGAATACACTGTGGATCTATGCAAGAAATTTCAAATTAAGATGACATAGCCACGAGACATACACAGTGGATCTATGTGTCACAAATTATACAGACTCCATCGCAACCTATACAAAAAGATGATATCCAGGGTCTTCAATCTTGTCGCCCAAAACTACAAATCTAACCATGTGATTACATGTGTCGAAGTCGAACATGGAAGAAACCACTTTATTACCGATCATTGATGAAATCGTTAACAAGTGCAAGGGAAATCATCATTGATGTCAATGACTCCCAAGGTACTCTAGTGCAATCCATCGAGTGTGAATGAATGAGTTGAAGTTGAACATTCGACGAAATATTTCGATCAAGGGTCAATGATGTAAACCCACTATCAAAAGTGAGGAAACCTGCCATTGAGGCATGCAAGCTCCAAGGTACCAAAGAATTTCTAAGTCTTGATTCTGGATAATGAGATGAAGTTGATGGAACAAAACTCGTCATAGGAGGGCCTTGATGTATCCCCCATCAATGATATGAAATGAATAACAAATTTTGAAGGTGAAACAGAGTATGATGTAAATTGAACTGGAGAAAGGGAAGGCCAACACAGAGAGAATGGACAACTGCAGATGGCCGACTGAATAAAGGTTTCAGATGGACTTCTCTTGAACATATGAATGACATGTCCAATGATTTGGCAGCATTGACTCAAAGACGACACAGAGAATGAACTTGTAGCAAATCGAATGAGAGACAAATGGATTTCCCAAAATGGCTTCAAATATAATGAATAGGGGGTGTTATGTTCAAGAGCGACACTTACTGCCAATCAATACGAAGATGATAACATATCCCTTTCCAAAATTTCCCCCCACCATTTCTGGCGAGTACCTCTTTATTTTTACGCAAGATTGAGGAGGATAACATATGCTTGTTGATATAAGTTTATCCTTCGGATAAGTCCTTCAGAGTATGTTTAATGAACCCTAAGAAGGAGTGGTTCGGTCCCATTACGGGTCTATCGATGTTTTTTTAATGAGTCCAAAGATAGAAAACTCGAAGGTTTTCATGATTATAGAGTCTAGAAAAACACTTAAAAGAGAACTCCCTCAGTTCCTTTTTCGTAAAATAGTCTAGATGAGATCGAAAAAGAGATAAATTATCGCTCACCAGACACTTACTTCAGATACTTTATTGAGCGTGAAAATAGCAAGGTCACTCGGCTATCTTTTCATGTTTGGAGAGTCTAAAAAGAGCTTAAAGAGGACTCCAGGGGGGTTCCTTTTTCGTATAACCTTTTTGAGCCCGAAAAAGTGATAAAAGTATGCTCGATCGCGTTCTCATGTATTTTCAAGTGCAAGAATGGACAAAGACCATGCTCGAGGTTTTATACAAAAACCATAAAAAACAATCAAAACACGCGATGACAAAGAAAAAATATGTCTATATCCCTGTTTAGGAACATCAAAGTCATTACACCTGCAAAAGTTACACTCAAAAGGACATTAGGGATTAGGGTTTAATAGATAAATAATCATAAAAAACCAAATGACATAGAAAAAGTAAATAAAAAGGAGTAAAAACTCTTTTTACCATATCATTTTTACTTTTCCACTATTTGAGCTCAAAAAACCCCTCTTTTACCCTCAAAGTTCGACATCAGATTGCGGGAGTTACAAGCGTCCATTCATCGAGTCGTCAGCGATAGTGAGGTAGACTCTTTATCCTCTACTCTTTCATGGTTTAATTTTGCATTTTCATTAGGTAAAAATTCATTTTTGAGTTGATTTTATGATCCCTACTTGCGCTCAACCATTCTCGCAGGTGGGCTACACGGGACCTGCGAGAATGGGTGATTCTCGCAGGTGAGCCCACAACAGCCTGCGAGGTTCTCACACTGTTCCCAAAGGGCACCTGCGAGAACCGCAAAGCACAAAAGTTTTTAAAATTTTACTCAATGAAAAGAGAACCAATTAGTGAATAGAGTTGATAATATTCTCTTTGTGATTCCTATGCATGTAATTGGCCATCAAAATGGTTCTTGAATGGCGTGAAAGGGAGCACGAAGAAGACAATGCAATTGCCAGAAATCATCCACCTACTATTGCTTCTTTGAGAAACTGTGGCCTCCTGAAGTATTTTTGTATCCCGAGCATGAGGGACCAAGTCATGTTATTAGAGTACCTTGTGCATATGTGGGATCCCAATCAGCAGGTATTTCATGTGGGGGTCCACACACTGTCCTTAGATATTAAGGACATTTACTTTTTGAATGGACTGTCACAGCGTGGGCACTATGTGAGCCTGACTGGTGGCAGAGGTGGTGGGTTGCCCATGAGTGAGTACTACCATTTACATTGTGTTCCCGAGGTAGAGAGAAAGAAAGGAAAAGTAGTTATTTGGGGGGTATGATATTTGACCCTCCATACTATCCTATTCACCATAGCTCGGATGGCTAGGAGTTCCACTCCTCACATGGTGCTACTGAGTTACTTCTAGTATGCCATAGAGTGTACTGAACCTTGGGTTTTCAACTAGGTATATGTTGTGCTTCGTAGTATAAAAAAGTAGTTCACCAAATGTAGACAAGGTGACCTGAAGAAATTCGGGTACAGATCTTTGTTAGTGTCCTTCTTCCTTGAGAGGGTTCCATTATTGAGGCTGCAGGTTGAGTGGAATTTACTGGCTCCCAGGGATCCAAGGATGCTAAGATGGTGTCGAATCATGGCCCGACATGTAGCTGGACCGATCATCATGTATGATGATGTTGGTCACTATAATTGCTTATTTAACTAAACAATTAAGTGCTACATAAATTGTCAACCCAGGGAAGTCTGTTTATTTCAAAGGTAACCACGCACTATGTATGCTCAATCCCAAAGGAAACTTAGAGTTGTAGTAAAAACATATTAATCACACTTTGCCTTGAACAAACTGAGTTTCTAACTTGAATTATAGGAAAGCAACCTACCTATTGAAGAGCTCAAAGTTTAAGAAATGATTAATTGAAGAATCCTGGATTACATTAAAACAACAACAAGATACTGCAACAGGAAAGACCAACTATTTTGTAACTAGAGAATAGGACCCTATTCCCAAAGTAGGAATCTTTAGCACCCATTTTTGATCATCACACTTCATGAACTCATTGCTTAACTGAAATAATTGACAGACACAGTGAAGGCTAACTATCTCTTAACAGAGAACAGGACCCTATTTCCTAGGCAGGAAACTTCAACACCTATTTCTGATTTGCACACTTTCATGAACTCATTAAAATAATTGACATGCACTAAAGGATAACTATCTCTAACAAAGAACAAGACCCTATTCCTGAAGCAGGAACCTTCAGCACCTGTCCCTAACTATCAAGCTTTCATGAATTCACCAAGCAGGATTGCTAACTAGAATAATTAACTGTTACCCAAGCATGAATCGTATGAAAACAATGTAACAATCGGGAAAACAAAGTTCAGCAAGACAGAGTTTAGTAAAGTAGTATTTAGCAAAACAGAGTTAAGTAAAGTAGTGTTTCAGCAAAACAGAATTTAATCAAGGCATAAACAAAAATCACACTTAACACACTATAAAGCTAACGGGTGAATATTGTGAAGAAGGTGGGCCCTCCCTTCTCACAAGAATCCCCTGAAACGAAAGGGCTAGAGAGAAATGCTTAGAACAGTCTTTTATTCATCTGTCAATGTATCATATTATAATTTGGAATGAAGTACGTCCTTCTCTATAAATTCTTCTTAGAAAAAAAATAGAAGGTCCCCTCGAATGATGATTTCCTCTTATTTAAAGAGGAAGATCCCTTCGATACAATTTAATCAACTAATTACAAGTGTACATCTGAGTCCTATTCTTAGTCAGATCAAATTTCTAAACTGGAATAGGATATCCTAGTCTCCCACAACATAATGCTATTACAAGTGTTGAGTGAGGTGTTGTTGTTGCGGCTGGAGTAATAGCTTCTTTATTTGTTTCTTGTTACTGCTATTGTATGCTATTTCAGCATCGCAAATCATGGGTTGTTTCAGCCACGGGATTTGCGTTTTGACTGTTTCAGCACTTCTCAGACAGCAGCGATGGTTGATGATAGCTCACGGTGCGGCTGTTGTAGTCAATCTGTGTGAGTTTTTGTTCAACATCGTTGACCAAGGACTATGTAACATCTTCCTCTGTGTTTCAACATCGTTGACCATGGACTGTGTAGTAGCTTCTTCTGTGTTTCAGCATCGTTGACCATGGACTGTGTAACATCTTCTTCTGTGTTTCAGCATCGTTGACCATGGACTATGTAACATCTTCTTTTGTGTTTCAGCATCATTGACCATGGACTGTGTAATAGCTTCTTTTGTGTTTCAGCATCGTTGACCATGGACTGTGTAACAACTTCTGTGAGTTTTTGTTTCAGCATCGTAGTCCATAGACTGTGTAACAACTTCTTGTTGTTTCAGCAAGAGGCCTCAATGCTAATCTGCAGTTCGAACTATTTCAGCACTTATACATTTCTGATCAATGGTTAAGTACGAGAGTAATGTAAAATTATATGCAAAATAGATTAAACATATAGTAAAGAGAAGAGACGTTGTATACCTTTGGGAAGATAGGGTAAAGTGATAATATGAGTGAAAATGTGAGTGAAACAAGAGTGTAATGGTGGGAAAAAGTGTGGGAAAAAAGGTACATTGTATGGTCCTAACATCCCCCCCAACTTAAAATGTTGCATGTCCTCAGGCAACTTCACTTTGAATCTGAATCTGAATACCGACTCTGAGCGTGCAAGTTACTCAAGCAGTAGCTGTGGAAGGTGATGTATGTTGGAACTCTGAACCCTTGAATGCGTTGTAACCTTTTCCAAGATGTTATTTCGGCCTTCTTGGGCAGCTTATAATGGACTTGATATTTCTCTGCTGGCATCTAGAGGATAGGAAAATGAAATTGGTACCCTATCCAGCTTTCAACATATTTCTAAACACACTTGATGTAGCTAGGTACCCTGGAGATTGTTATCTCAAGCTTAGTGGGGCTAAAAGGATTGTGTTCATGTATTTTCTCAGTAGATTTTTGCCAAAACAGGTTATTTGCCTATAGGGTAGCAATCTTTGTGGATCTGATGAAGTGTTGACAATCTTGAAGCACTGTTGATTGTAGTTGCTGAATGTGTTCAGTCATCCCTGGTTTCTTTAAAAACTGATAATATTATGTAACAAAGGTGGCTGCATTTTGTGTCTCTGGCCTTATCCAGAGAAGGTGGTTATCCTCATTATTCTTGGCAGCCAGGAAGTCATCCTGCCATATAATCTGATTGTTAAGAAAGGAGGTGAGTGCCCGAATCTAGATGTCACCAACAAGAGGATTAAGGTTAAGCTGCCTATTCTCAGGGATGGCCTCATTATGAAAATATGCCTCACAGAGGAGGTGTTGATCCATAGCAGAGGCTTCTGCAAAGGTTTTAATATAATCTACTGGGTTTAATACTGCATGGGGTCTGCCTTATTTGACTGATTTGATCTGAAACCATGTAAGTCGTTCCATTAGGAATAAAGAGTAATTGCAGGATGGTTTCCTTGCAACCAATAGATTTTGTGCCAAGTCAAATATCAGGAGCAATCTTCCTTTTAGATCTTTGCTATGTTTCTTAAGGGCACGAGCTTCCTAGCATGTTTTCTCCAAAGCTTCCCAGTTTGAATAGGTATGATTTATCCAGATTTTTCTGTGTTCCTGCAAGCTATTGGCCTGTGTAGTAGCAGACTCTTTTTTCCATTTCTGTATTATTGCCTGCTCATCCCATGGCTGAGTTTGTGTTTCAGCGTTGCAAGTAATAGGTTGTGGTAGGGTTTGAGTGTCTTGTTCCACAAAGGTCTGGGTGTTGATCTAGCTGGGAGGGGCAGGTTCATCAATAGGCAATGTTTGTACAACTTTATTAACAAATACAGGGGTTTCAGTTTTGACATTTGTTCTAGGCCAGGGCTCAGTCTTAATTTTGGAAGGTCCTATTGGTTCTTGTGTAACAGCAGGGTGTTCTTCTTTGACTGCAATAGTCGAAGGTGCAGGGGAAGCTCCTGGCATTGGGACTTGAATTACTTTGTAGCCCTCTTGATAGTAGATGTCCCCACATTGACATCACATATATTCTCTACACAGATTCTCTGATGTAGTTCCCTTTGACATGGTTGCTATGTGAGCTAGTGTGTGCAAGTTAAGTTCCTTCTCATAGGCTTCTTTTGCCATGGCTAGCTCTTGCTTGTAAGCTTCTAGTTT
This sequence comes from Picea abies, assembly GCA_900067695.1. Lineage (NCBI taxonomy): Eukaryota > Viridiplantae > Streptophyta > Pinopsida > Pinales > Pinaceae > Picea > Picea abies. The sequence goes on along the minus strand of CBVK0100138459.1, from coordinate 2,817 downwards.
AGACTTTAGGAACTCATTTTCTTCTAATAAAGAGGCCATTGTTGGTTCTAGTTGAGAAGTGACTGGTTCTTTTGTAGCAGTCACAGCCTCACTAGCTGGTTCTTATGGAGAAACTATCGGATTGGCAGCTGATTTTTGTGTTTCAGCTTCTTGATGTAAGGAAAGTAATGTTGCATCTCCTTGAGCATCTGATTCCTATGTCTCAATAATAATATCAGCAGTTGGTTCTTGTGTTTCAGCTGTAGCTAGTTCTTGAGTGACAGTTATCGTTGGTTCTTGTGTTTCAGCCACTGAATGAGTAGTTGGTTCTTGTGGAGCAGCTACCAAATGGGTAGCTGGTTCTTGTGTTTCAGCTACTGAATGAGTAGTTGTTTCTTGTGTTTCAACTACTAGGTTTGAAACAGATGATGTCACAACATACTAGGCATCTGTTTCTTATGTTTCAGTGCCCGTGGATGGAATAGGTAAAGATTTCGACGTTTGGGAGGTTAGGGGTGTACGAGGTATTAGTCGGATGGGTTGGGGATCTAGGGTAGTGGTAGTAGTGGTTTCCCTTGTTGAGGCCCTTGTTCATTTTCTTTGCAAAAGGGGCAGAAAGAAAGGGATTTGATTTCATTTTCGTGGGGGTTTTTCCTCAATGATGAGATAGGGAGAATTGTCAGGTTCAGAATCATCACTAAGAATATGAAGGGTAGGAGTGGATGATTCTGGTAAAGTGTGGGGCGGGATTGGTATGGTAGGGGGGTTAATTGGACTGATTGGGTCTATAGGAGGGCTATTAGGTACTTTTGGAGAATCTGGAGGGTTTTGCGGTTGCTGTTCCTGAATATTTTTAGGAATTTCAGCAGCTTCTTGGGGATCTATAGGTGGGTTGTTTAGTGGAGGGTTTTGTTGGAAAAAACCCTTTTGGATAAGCAATTGTATGATATGGTGATGGGTGAGTGAAAGGGTGGGATCTTTATCCTTTTTACAGTAGTGTGACATATTTTTAAGACAACCGAGCAAATAATAGGGAATGTTCACCAATCTATTATGCCGCAAATGAGACAACAGGACAAAATCGTGTTGGTAGACTACTTGGTACCGGCCTTCACAGGTAAGGTAGTGTTTGATGAATTTTTTGACTTCTCTCCATGGGGGCGGCAATGAGTTGAGTCGAACACCCCGACCTTTCAGTTCAATTTGTTCCCCTAGCAAGAGGAAATCCTGTTGGGCATTCAGGATGATATGTTTGCGGCTGAACATGAGAATGCCATTGGTAGGTAGACCTAAGACCTGCACTATATCCTCTTCTATTACTAAAATCCGAACCCCTTGAACAATGGAACGGTCTTCCTGGAGATTTTGAGCAAATTTGAGAACCTGTTGTTGAACATACCATTGGAGTCTCTGAAAATAACCGAGCCATCTTGCCTGCAGAAAAATTTGAGAGGCTTTTGGATAGTGTTCTAACAGGGTTGTCGTGGTGGGTTCATAATGTATAAGAGAGCCTCCCATAGCTACCATCTTGGTAAAATACACTGTCAAAGAGTTTGAGTAACAAATTCTATGCAGAGTGAGTTTTTCGAGTGAAGGCATGCAAATGGTGGTGAAATAAAATGAAAGGATGGTAAATAGGAATGGCGGTGGTTGATACATGTGAAATGATGGTGTACAAGTTTGATATTTCCTCCCCCCTTTTAAGTGCGTCTCATAATGATTTCAAGCGAGTGGTAATAATGATTTGGAATCTTCTCATTAACTATAGCTTAACTGTAGTACATAGAATTTACATACCTCTTCTTTACCTTTTGATTCATACTTAAACAAAATATAATGCCTGTCTGTAATAGTTCTGCAGTGGCCGTGGTGGAGACTTTTGATTTTTTAGATGAATTGTATCAAGCATTTGTTGACTGGAAGGACAAAATGTAATATGAGAGTGCAAAAGCTTATTGATAGAGAATGTTGAAAAGTTGGTGTTTCAGCCGTGGGAATTAAAGAGAAATGTTTGCTGAAGAGTGATGTTGTAGAATACTACTGAGGAAGTGGTGTTTCAGCAATAGAAAGAAGGGAGAAACAATTGTTGGACAGTGTTGTTTCGTCAATGGGGAAATGTGAAGAACTGCGGAACAATGGTGTTTCAGTAATGGGAGAAAATGGTGAGAAGTTTGTTGGACAATGGTGTTTCGACAATGGGAAAATGGTGAAGAGTTGTTGATAATGGTGTTTCAGCAATGGGGAAAATGGTGAAAAGTTGTTGACATTGGTGTTTCAGCAATGGGGAAAGATAAAAGAGTTGTTGAACAATGATGGGGGAAAATGGTGTGAGGTTGCTGACAGTGGTGTTTCAACAATGAAGAAAAAGCAAAGAGTTGTTGAACAATGGTGTTTCAGCAATGAAGAAAGAGAAAAGAGTTGTTGAACAGTGGTGTTTCAGTAGTGGGACAACTTGCCTCTTCTTGAAGTAGGATCTTCCTTTCTTAGTGGGCCTGTTCTTTGATCAGGAATCTACACAAATTGATTGTAACATGGTATTTCTTGACAAGGATTATCAGTAAATGAAATCTAATCTAATACTAAAGAAATTAACTTAAAAATAATTAATTGCAATGAGGGGTAGGAGCCCCCTCTAAAAAGAGGTAATGAGATTCTGCCACGCATGTGGCCTTAAAATCTTCTTTGGAAATAGGGCGTTGGTACAGATGGAGCCGGTGACCATTTACAAGTAACGATGTTTTAGAGTCATTGATTGTGAGGAGCCTTACTGTTCCATTGGGAAAGACAGTGTCTACTTCGTAAGGTCCAAGCCATATTGTACGTAGTTTCCCTTGAAAT
>CBVK0100138458.1:0-13312 GCA_900067695.1 Picea abies | reverse complement strand
GAACCGAGAGTCATACAGTAGGGCCCAATTACCTTTTTGGAACTACTTATTCTTGATAGTTTTTTCATTCCATTTTGATCTTTTTTTTTGAATCATAGTTGTCTGATGAATGACATCTAGTCTTTTTTCATCCAATTCATTAAGCTGTTGCAACCTGGCTGTCTGTGCATCGGTCAAATCAAGGTTGACAGCTAAAGCAGTCCTTAAGGTTTTGATTTCAAATTCCACAAGAAAAACAACACTCTTTCCATAGACTAATTCATAGGGAGAGAATCCTGTAGTATTTCTCTAGGTAGTTCTGTAGGCCCATAATGCTTCAGGGAGCCTGCGAGACCAATCCTTTCTATTTTCCTTCATTGTTTTTGTGAGAATGGCTTCTATTACTTTATTTGTTCTTTCCACCTATCCATTGGCTTGGGGGTGGTATGTTGTAGTCATTCTATGTTGAATATGATATTTTTGAAGGGTGGCTTTAAAACCATGAGAAGTGAAAGGAGTTCCTCCATCTGTAACTAATTCTCTTGGCACTCCAAATTTGATAAAGATGTCTTCAAATAAGAAATTTATAACTACTTCTTCAGTCGCTCTATGGAGTTCTTGATCCTCCACCCATTTTGTCATATAGTCTGTGCAAACCACTATGTAAACTTTTTGATTGGATGGGGGGTTAATGGGTCCTACAAATTCTAAGGCTCGTCTTTTGAATGGTTCAAGTACTCTCTGGGGGTTTAATGGCATTTCATATATATGATTAGGTTGGCCCACTCTTTGGAAACTATCACAGGCGCAGACATATTTCTTTGCATCTTTGAAAAGTGAGGGCCAATAGTACCCCATCCTGAGAATTTTATGTGTTGTTCTCTTATTAGCAAAATGACCTCCACAAGGGCCATCATGACAAGGTTTTAGTAGATCATAAACCTCATCTTCTCTAATGCACCTTTGGATTTATTGATCAGGTCCTGTATGGAAAAGAAACCCACTTATCCAACTATACCGAGCACTTTGTTGAATGATTCTTCTTTTCTCTCGGTAGGATAGGTGTGGTGGTAACTTCCCTGCAACCAAGTAGTTAGCGATGTCTGCATACCAAGGTGAGTGAGCAGAAACTACAAATAGATATTCATCAGGAAATGAATCATCTACTGGGGTATCATCATCAAGTGTCAACTAAGAAAGGAAATCAGCAACTACATTTTGTTTTCCTGGTCTATCTACAATTGTAATATCAAATTCTTGCAATAATAGTAACCATCTGGTGACTCGAGCATTTGTGATAGGTTTGTTCATTAGGTATTTGATAGCTGAGTGATTAGTATGGACAAGAGTAGAGTAGCCAGTGATGTAATGTCTAAATTTATTAATAGCATAGATAACTGCTAAAAATTCCTTTTCGGTAACTATATAATTGAATTCAGCAGGAGTCATATTCTTGATGATGAAATAAATAGCATAAGGGAGATGATTTTCTTCTTGTCCCAAGACAACTCCTATTTCCGTATCTGAAGCATCAAAGGATATATGAAAGGGAAGTGTCCAATCAGGTCCTCTAAGAATAGGAGTTGTAGATAACTGATGTTTAAGTGTATTAAATGCTTCCTAGCAAGAATTAGTCCATTTGAATTCAACATTTTTCATCAGTAACACAAACAGGGGAGAAGCTATTTTGGAAAAAAATTTGATAAATCTTTTGTAGTATCCAGCATGTCCTAGAAAACTTCTTACCTCTGTTTGGGTTTTGGGAGTAGGAAGATCCTTAATGACTTGTATCTTGGATGGGTCTACCTGAATTCCTTGAGATGAGATAAAATGTCCAAGAAATATTCCTTCACTCATCATCATATGACATTTTTCTGTACTTAAGGAGAGTTGGGCTTGTATGCATCATTTAAGCACTTTCTCAAGGTTTTGTAGTGCTTCCTGAAAAGAAACACCATAAGGAGTAAATTCATCCATAAAAATTTCCATGGAGTCACTAAGCATATAAGAAAAGATTCCTATAACTGCTCTTTGGAAGGTTGTTGGTGCATTACATAGTCCAAATGGGAGAACTCCATAAGCAAAGGTTCCCCAAGGGCTAGTAAAAGTAGTTTTGTCTTGATCTTGGGGTGCAATTTTGATCTAGTTATACCCATTGAAACCATCTAAAAATGAGAAAAATTTCTTCCCTAACAAACTGTCTAACACCTGATCAATGAATGGTAATGGAAAGTGATCTTTTTGAGTAGCTTTATTTAAGGCTCTGTAATCCACACATACTCTCCATTTCCCATTTTTCTTAGGAACTATTACCAATAGGGAAACCCATTCACTATCTGATATAGGATAGATAAACCCTGCATCAAGCAATTTTTGAAGTTCTTCTTTAAGGATTTCTCTCAAATTAGGGTTCATTCGTCATTGAGATTGGCAGATCAGTTGACAATCTTCCTTTATATATATTCTATGAGTACATAATTCGGGAGAGATTCCTTTCATATCTGTATAGTCCCATGCAAATGCTTCTTTATTTTCCAGAAGTAACTTCATTAATTTTTCTGTTTCAGCATCTGTCGGGTTAGGGCTTATATTCAGTGTTTTGCCAGGTTCAATTTCTACTGGTATGCTTTTAGAAGAGATGGTGGCAGATGTTTGAGGTGGGTTTTTAGAGTTAAGGTTTTCTTGATTATCTGACTCCAATGGTGTAGCTAGTTGGTTGTGAGTTTCTAGAGTCACAAAGGAGGGTTCACAGATAAAATTATTAATTACTTCATCCTCAGTAGCATCTTTAAGTCTTAAGCCTTGTCTGATAGTCAAGATGGGTTGAGTAAGTTGATCATCGAAGTCTACCCATACAGAATTATCATTATTAATTAGGGGTGTAGTGTGAGGGTAGAGGGTGAGCTGTTTAGTTTCGTAACCGTTGGAAATTGTCATTGAACCTGATCTACAGCTGATAAAAGCATCTGCTACGGCTAGCCAGGGCCTACCCAAAATTAGAGGGTGGCCCCCCAACTTTGTTTTAGGTTGTAGTACCACAAATTCGGCTGGATAATTCCAGGACTCCACTAAGATAATGAGGTCTTCAATGACTCCCTCTGGTTTAATTGTGGATCGGTCAGCTAATTCTAGGATAGTTGGGGTGTCTTTGACTTCATTTTGCAGTTGTAGCAGTTGTAAGGTTTCCAAAGTCATGATATTGATAGCGGCACCTAAGTCTACCAGGACTCGAGGAATTATCGTTTTTCCAACTTGTACTGAGATGGTAGGGTGGCCGAGATCACCATATTTAATTGGGGGGGATTTACCTGACATTAGTGCAAACAAGTCACCCATAACATGGACTGTGAGGGGATCCTTAATTTTCCTACTAGGCTTCTTAACACAAATGTCTTGCATTGTCTTGGCATAGATTGGTACATCTCGGAGTGCTTGTAGTAGAGGAATTTTGACATAAATATTTTGTAATTCCCCTAGAAGATTGAAAGCTAGTGGCTCATGCATTTTAGTCAAAGCTAAATGCTCAGGAAATGGTGGTTTTGTTGTTTCAACAGCATTGTTAGAGGATGATTGTACCTCTTCAGGTACATCATGCTCTTTTGTTTCCTCTTTATTAGAAGAGGTAACATTGGATATGATAGGTTCTACTATTCTCCCAGATCGTAAATGAATATCATTGCATTGCGCAGGGAAAAGAGAAAATGTAGGATGGTTATGAATATCAATGCACTGCACAACTTTATTATTGGGGTTGGGGTTAGGTTGTACAGGTAGATGGGGTCTCATCATTTGATTGTTTGGTGGAGTACCTGATGGTAAGGAGGGTGGTTGCAGAAATTGTAATTGAGGTAGTTGATTTGGGAAGGGGGGTTGTTGTCCTCTCCAATTTGGATTCCATTGGTTCTGATATGGTTGTTGTTGCTGTGGAGGCCAAGGAATCCACTTTGATGGATCAACAAAGGGTGGGTTAGTTTTTTGCATGGTTGGGTAATTCATTTGATTTGGATATTGAATTTGATTATAGGGAGGGTAACTCATTTGATTGAAAGAAGGATAATTATTCCAATGATTAGAAGATGTAAATGGCATGTTAGGATTCATACCTTGTCCCCACGGTTAACATTTCCTTCTCTGTGTCAACAGATAGATAAGTTCAGCTTCTTCATCCATTGGTTGTAATGCTGCCTTGATCCCTGGTAAAGATGGACATTGTTGATTTTCATGATCTTTATCACAGATGGTGCAGATTGGATTTTTGTCCAATGGACATTCCCTTCGTGGGTGCTTGTCTTTGCATTGAGAAAAAAATATGGACATGGTTGCTTTTTCTTCTGCTTGCTTCTTTTGAATATGCAGGGTGTCAATTTGTGAGGAAAAAGAGCTCAACATTTAAGTTTTAAAACCTTCAAGTAAATTACCTATTTCGGCTCTTGTTGCTCACCCACTGGCTGATTTTTGGACTCTTGAAAATGTGGTCTCCTTGCTATTTGACCTATTTCTTGAAGCTCCTCTTGAACATCTTTTACATAGGTTAACAATTTCATCGTATGATTCCTTATATATGTCCCCTTTTCCAAGCATATTCATCATATCTAAACAATCATCCCTTACTCCTTTTAATAATATGGTTTTAAGAATATCTTTACTTACATTGGGGTGACTGGATCTTTGCAGATTATACTGTAGCTTTTCTACAAATTCCTCCATATTTTCATCCTCTTTATGCATCATCTTAAATAGTTCCTCCCTTTTTTCTCTTGTTCGGCAATATTCCTGGTATTTGTTCATGAATTTTTGTTTCATTTGGTCCCATGTTGTGATTACATGGCCTCCAAGACTCATGAACCATCTTAGTGCATTTCCTTTCAATGTTGTTGGAAATAGTTTTAATTTTTGAGCATTGGAAATGTAATCATAACTTCTACATAATATATCAAACTCAAAAAGGAACTCATCAGGATATTCTAAAGAAAAACCATGAAAATTAAGTAGTGCTAAGAGTGGAATGTTCTTCATGGGGGCCACCCCTCTAGGAAGATCACCAATAGGAAATCCTAATGTTGAGAAAAAGTTTTCATCATTTACCTCTCCTTCAGGACCTGCCTGTTCTTCATGATGCAATTCTTCATTGTACTCATCCATGTTTTCTTCGGTCTGCTCCCCTGTTGCACTTTCTCTATCCTCAATGTTTCCTGTTGGTTTCTGGACCGTCTCAGGACTCCAAACTTCTTTCCCTGTTTCAAAATTGGCTTGAAATAAAGGCTGGGATTTTTGTTTCCGAAGGTTTGGTCATTGAGCAACAGATTCAGACTTTGATATAATCTCGTCAATATAAGTCTTTCTTCCTCCTCTTCCTCTACCCCCGCCACCTGTAGCGTCAGTGTCTTTGGGGTCTCCACTTCCTCTCATGCAATAATTGTATCTAAAAAATCATAAGTGCTTTTGAAATCTATAATTACCTTCCCCGGTAACGGCGCCAAAATGTTGGTCACTATAATTGCTTATTTAACTAAACAATCAAGTGCTACATAAATTTTCAACCCAGGGAAGTATGTTTATTTCAAAGGTAACCACGCACAATCCCAAAAGCAACTTAGAGTTGTAGTAAAAACATATTAATCACACTTTGCCTTGAACAAACTGAAGTTCTAACTTGAATTACAAGAAAGCAACCTACCTATTGCAGAACTCAAAGTTTAAGAAATGATTAATTGAAGAATCCTGGATTACATTAAAACAACAACAAGATATTGCAATAGGAAAGACCAACTATTCTATAACTAGAGAACAGGACCCTATTCCCAAAGCAGGAATCTTCAGCACTCGTTTCTGATCATCACACTTCATGAACTCATTGCTTAACTAAAATAATTGACACACACACTGAAGGCTAACTATCTCTTAACAGAGAACATGACCCTATTTCCTAGGAAGGAAACTTCAACACCTGTTTCTGATTTGCACACTTTCATGAACTCATTAAAATAATTGACATGCACTGAAGAATAACTGTCTCTAACAAAGAACAAGACCCTATTCCTGAAGTAGGAACCTTCTACACCTGTCCCTGACTATCAAGATTTCATGAATTCACCAAGCAGGATTGCTAACTAGAATGATTAACTATTACCCAAGCATGAATCGTATGAAAACAATGCAACAATCGGGAAAGCAGAGTTCAGCAAGACAGAGTTCAGTAAAGTAGTGTTTCGGCAAAACAGAGTTCAGTATAGTAGTGTTTCAGTAAAACAGAATTTAATCAAGGCATAAACAGAAATGACACTTAACACACTACAAAGCTAACGGGTGAATCTTGTGAAGAAGGTGGGCCCTCCCTTCTCACAATATTCCCCTGAAATGAAAGGGATAGAGAGAAATGCTTAGAACAGTCTTTTATTCATCTGTCAATGTATCATATTACAATTTGGAATGAAGTATGTCCTTCTCTGTAAATCCTTCTTAGCAAAAAAATAGAAGGTCCCCTCGAATGATGATTTACTCTTATTTAAAGAGGAGGATCCCTTCGATACAATTTAATCAACTAATTACAGGTGTACATCTGAGTCCTATTCTTAGTCAAATCGAGTTTCTAAACTGGAATAGGATATCCTAGTCTCTCGCAACATAATGCTATTACAAGTGTTGATTGAGGTGTTGTTGTTGCGGCTGGAGTAACAACTTCTTTATTTGTTTCTTGTTACTGTTTTTGTATGTTGTTTCAGCATTGCAAATCACGGGTTGTTTCAGCCACAGGATTTGCGTTCTGACTGTTTCAACACTTCTCAAGAAACAACGATGGTTGATTCTAGCTCATGGTGTGGTTGTTGTAGTCAATCTGTGTGAGTTGTTGTTTAGCATCGTTGACCATGGACTGTGTAACAGCTTCCTCTGTGTTTCAGCATCGTTTACCATGAACTATGTAGCAGCTTCTTCTGTGTTTCGACATCGTTGACCATGGACTGTGTAACAGCTTCTTCTGTGTTTCAGCATCGTTGACCATGGACTGTGTAACAACTTCTTCTGTGTTTCAGCATCATTGACCATGGACTGTGTAACAACATCTGTGAGTTTTTGTTTTAGCATCGTATTCCATAGACTGTGTAACAGCTTCTTGTTGTTTCAGCAACAGGCCTCAATGCTAATCTGCAGTTCAAACTATTTCAGCACTTATACATTTCTGATCAATGGTTAAGTACGAGAGTAATGTAAAATTATATGCAAAACAGATTAAACATATAGTAAAGAGAAGCGACGTTGTATACCTTTGGGAAGATAGGGTAAAGTGATAATATGAGTGTAAATGTGAGTGAAACAAGAGTGTAATGGTGGCAAAAATTGTTGGCAAAAAGGTACATTGTATGGTCCTAATAGATGCTACTTTCTTTGACTGGCTTCAACCACAGATGTTGATGGTTGACAACTATGCTTATATTGGGTTGGATAGGAGATACGGACTTAGTACTACCAGAGGATGCTCAGTGTGGGGAACTTGGTAAGAAGTACACACATTTTTTTCTTTTTAAATGTTTTTGTGAATTTTTATCATATTCAAATGTTTTTGTTTTATAAGTTTATCCAAAGACTAAATACAAAATTCATTTTTGATGACACAGATGTTGGACCTTATCAACCTCCTAGTACTTCTCCCATTCAGTGGTGAGGAGAGATAGCGGTAGTGCCACAATATGTCGAGGATTATCAAGTAGTGGAACAAAATCTAGAGGGCCTGACCAGATATATTCCAGACATGCCTCTTGAAGAGGTTCCACGACATGATCAACGTCATACTGTAGGATTGTCGGTTCCATGAATCGACTGCTTCGTAGGGTTTCTCTGGTAGTCGTGTGTTACTGTGAATGTCATCCATGATGTCACTTTGTAGAAGCTATGAGCTTCAGATTTTGACATTTTGGTCTTCGGACAAACTTTTTGTAAAAACTCTTTTGATTGTTATATATATAGACGGCTTCTACTGGTTTATCATGTGTTGTGTGAATATTGATGTGAATGATTTATAAATGATACAAATGTTTGTCTAATACATAATTAGACAATCCATCTGTTAATGTATTTAGACATCTAGGAATATGTTGATATTCAATGTAATCAAAATAATGTTCCAGGAGGCGAATTCGCAAATACACCCATAACAAAGTAGGACTTCGAATAGTATAGACATTACTTAATTGTAGTACTACAAGCTGTGAATCAAGTCGCACAACCAAATGATGAATTCTAAGAGAGAGATAACATCAACCAATAATTCAATAACGGTGCTATACTCTTCAATGTTGTTGGTCGCACGGTCGAGGCACACACCTCGTAAGGAGACAAGTTTGTTTGTAGGGGCATAAATTGCCCATGCAGTGGAAGAAAGGTTCTGAGTACTACGGCAAGCGCCATCGGTGAAGCCAATATAGGGTAGCAAAGACTCTGACATCTGGAAATCAAACACAATGTCACATAAGGGCAGATACCAGATAACAGCAAAAGCAAGCTATAGTAACACACAAGAAGTATGATACAATAAAAATACAAGTATTTGTGCACAGATGATTTTATGCATAGTACTTCTTCAAGTACAACCCATTCCTAGGTTCACTCAAAGGGATACCATCCTAATCTACTAACTCATAAGCTCCTTTTTCCAAAACTCGTCGAACGATATAAGGACCTCGCCACATGGATTTGAATTTTCCAACCCCCATCATATCTCGATCTTGATCATAGAGAAGAACAAGATCACCTTCAGAGAAAATGCAAGGCTTGACATGTTTGTCATATTGGGCCTTGACATGCTTTTTCTGAGCTTCTATGACTAGGGTGGCATTGCGTCGAGTTTTGTCTAATCGCATAAGATACAATAGACATTCTTCCTCAGCAGAAGTGTTGGGTAGGAGTTCAACAGCTAGTTTTAAAGAGGGTATCTCACATTCAATAGGGAGAATGGCTTCCACACCATAAACTAACCGAAAAGGTGTAAACCTAGTAGCGAACTTGACAGATGTCCGGTACGCCCACAATGCCGAAAACAACATTGTGTGCCAACTTGTTTTATGAATCCCTATCATTCGTCGGAGCATAGTTATGAGAACTTTGTTAATCACTTCGACTTGGTTGTTGGCTTGTGGGTAATAGGGCATTGAGTTATCATGGCGAAGACCCAACTTTTCAGTAAGTTCAGACATCATAAAATTTCTAAAGTGGCTACTGTTAACTCCCAAAGTAAAACCGTTCTTTTGGTTGGACTTTGTAGAGGATATCTTAGCTATTGGTCGCATGCTTAAGCTCGTTTTGTGTTTTCATAGTTCAAAAAATCTTTGGTATTTGGTTTTGTCAAGAGATTGGAAAAACAACAGCTTTCGGTGGTTTGGGCGAGCCCCCGACGTGCTCATTAACCACCGAAAGCATTCAGTTTCGTCAGCAAAGTGGAAGATTCAAAATGTAAGCAACCACCGAAAAGGGTTAAACACACAAAAAGAAAGCTCGTGCTTTCGCACGAGCCAAATGTCAAAGATCATGGTAATCATCAATGTTCAAACCGCCGAATAGCTCATATTACGGGAAATGATATTCATTCGTGGGTCTCCGCCGAAAGATTTCAAACTCCTGTGTATGATCCATCGCACAATCATTTCCAAATCTGCGTCGAGTGGTGATGGTCAGTTACGGTTGCACGGTTTCTCCTCCCTCCTCAGTGGCAGAAACATTCGTCATTTTGGCAAGACATTCGTCCATCATAAAACGCAAAGTGGTATCAAACAACCCGAGAATCGCTGGAGATGCCTGCTGATGCGCGATTTTGTTCTCAACAAATCGGAATTTACAAAGCTCAGTCCCTATTTTCGGGTGAATTGACACAGTAGCTCCAAATTTAGCCAGCGTTTCAAATCAAGGAAAACACACAGTTATCGGGTGAGTCTGTAAACCCTGCTCTGTAAAACTTCTCAAATATATCTTCCCCCCGAAAAGTTGAAATTTCTTTTTCTCCCGCTCGACTGTCATTTAACTGTGGGTCAATATTCTGGTACATTTGAAAATCTTGTGTCCTGTCAAACTATTTCACAGTCTGCCCATCGACCATACCATTAGTTCCTAGAACTTGCGTTTCCCAAATACCTGGTTGACTATAATCTCGGATACACTCCACTCTCAGCTATGTCAAGATCCGGTCCTACATTAAGGTCAGAGGCAGATGGTATGTGGTACTTTGAGGAACACCCCAAAGTTGCAGAATGCTTTAAGCAGGTTGGCATTTTCTCATACTGTGAGAAATTAATGACCTTTCATCAACAGATCGCTGAGGCATTTGCCCTTTCATATGATGGCAGAGTTGCTAAAATCGGCAGAGAGCAATTTATCATAGATGAGGCCTCCATTGTAGAATATACAAGATTGTCTAGGACAGGTAGCTGCTGGTTTAAAACCTCTTTGCATTCAAACGTTGAGTTCAGGTTCTACCTGTTGCCAGTCCACAAATCTCTAATATGGAAAAAGGACATTCCCTTATCCTACCTGGAGCCAAAATGGCAAACACTTCTGAAAGCAATTCTGGTATATATTACTTGTGAAGGACGTTATAATAGAGTTTTATACTATCATTTTAAATTATTAAACCACTTCACAGGCAGGGAACCTCTAAACATACCCTATTTCTTCTATAAGACCTTGATTAAAATGGAAAAACAAGTACAGGCTCAGCCCACCAAAGTTTCAAGCATAATTTCTCATCAAGGTCTGATTTGCCTTCTTGTCAAAGAAGGTCTTCACAGAAAGCAAATAGGATGGGGTCACTTTTTGTTTTGGAACGAGTTCCAGACTGAGAAACCTCCATAAAGGAAATCAAAAAGGTCCAGAAATAAGAACCTTCCTACTAATTACAGAAGGAGAAAAGGAATTTCAACACCCAAGAATGCTATAGAGGCAACACCCAGCACCCGGGGAAAAATTAAGAAGAGTTTAAAACTTGAAGACAGAAAACTTGTGACAGGGAAAAACCCTCTCAATCTTCCATATAGAGACTCTGGTTCGAAAGAAGAGAAAGAAAGGGCAAAGGACAGTTTGCATATAAAGCAAGATGCAAAATTGGAAATCAAGGCACCACCATCAAAGCTGCCAGAAAAACACAGTCCACCGAAAGCAGAGACTTCATCCAGCAAACCTCATAAAGGTAAAACCAAGAAAATAAACAAGCTTCTGAGAGAAATATACGAGATGGAAGTACTTGAAAGAGTAATTAAAAAGGCAAATTCAGATCTAACAGAGAAGGTTGTCGAGCTGTTCAAGGAAAACGAAACTCTTAAGGAAAAGCATGACTCCATCAAGGTGAGAAACAGAGAACTAATCAGGGAAAACATGAAATTGTACAGACAGTTAAGAGAGTTAAGACTCAAGTTGAAGAAATTTGAAACCTCAGAAGAGGAGCAAACAGGGTTAGATACATTGGCAAATCTGGCCACCACCATCATAGAAGTGATAGATTCTCCAGCAAAGCCTACACAGGTGCGAAAGTCTGCAAGGATAAAAGCCACAGCATCTAAGAAAGCATGAACAATGAAAGGAGTTTCAAAATGATCATTTTGCAATTTTGAAGAATTTTCAATGTGCAACTTTCGGTGGTTTAGGTGAGCCATACTGAGCTCATTAACCACCGAAACAGGCACTTTCGGTGGATAAGCTACCCGAAAAAGGCTCCAGTCAACCACCGAAAGTGACTGTGTGCAAAATTCGAGCAAGTTTTTGCACAGGTCGAAGATTTTTGATATAAAATGATTTGGAACCTCTTCCAATACGTGTCTATTGAATTATCTCACTCACTCCAGCATCTATTTTTTTTCTATGATGAGGAAAAGAACGATTTCAAAGGTAAATGGGTGATTTCCTTTGAACTGAAAAACAGGGTGTCCTGCCAGCTCAACCAACTCGACTTAACTTCAGCAGAGGGAGAGTATCCTAGCCTTGGAAGGCTGCCTACACATCACCAACAGTCAACAGGAGAAAAATTAGAGATCTGCCACTTTTTGAGGAAATACTCCTTGTATCTTGCAAACAGTTTTACTTGATATTTTTAGTAAGATCTGATCCATGTTTTTAGGATCAGAAGTTTATTTTGTAAACTTATAAATATCAGAACAAAAGATGAACCTAGGGTTCGATTCTAGATACAATAATGCTCCTTGTACTTAGACTTCTTATTTGCTAATACAGATCATAGGTTTCTTTCCATTTTGGTGGCAGTCTTCCATACTTCTTCTTCACTGATATATTGTTGTCCAACCTTGAATAGCTGTTATCCTATTGTTTGGTTCATAACTTTATTATCAGTCTCTTTAGTTGTTTATCAAGCCCTGCTTTGCACTGGTTTATGAGCAATATTTTCTTCATCCACTTAAAGCTATCTTACTGTTTAACCAATCTTGGAGAGCACTGTTTATTTGTTTATCACTTCGATGTCTGAATGCTATAAGTTGAATTAAGTTATCCCATTGATCCATCTCTGAAAAATACAAAAACATTCATTTCTTAAGTTACCAAGCACCTCTGGTCAGCAACCACGGAGGGTTTCTTGGAGTGATAACAGCTACCGTGATCATTGACGATAGCTTGGGGAACACCAAAATGAGCTATAATGTGATTAAAAATGAATAATGTTGTGGTATTTTCAATGTTGTCAAATGTTGGCATCGCCTCGACCCATTTTGTAAAGTAATCAATGGCTACAATGATGTAACCATGCCCCCCGACCGAGTGAGGGTGACATGTCATGAAATCGATGCCCCATTTCGCAAAGGGACTAACTGAGACCACATGGTGAAGAGGAGCAGGATGTGACCATATCTTTTGATTATAGTTATGGTAAGCATGGAATTTCTGAATGGTGATGATGTAGTCGTTAAACAAAGGCCAAAAAATACCATGTGTGTAATATCTTCTGGGCAGTAGCATACCCAGACATATGACCACCACATGATCTAGAATGGCAGTCATTCAGATCTTTCTCAGCTTCGTCGAACATTAGGCAACGTCAAAAAATAGAGTCAATCCCCCGACGATAAATAGTATCCCCAAGGATAATGTATTGATGAGCTTGATAGCGTATGCGACGTCGGTCAGTACTAGATAAAGTTAGTTGGAAAGTCTGGGTTTGGAGATATATAATGATATCCCCATACCAAATATCATCAGTGCTAATAAGGAAAAGAGATTCATCGGGTAATGAATCAGCTGCTACATTTTCCGTTGCAGAATGGGGAAAGTCGCATATCAACTCAGCAAAAACTAAGGACTTCTTAGACTTGGCGCGTTAGAAGTCCAAGTCAAACTCCTGGAGTAT
>CBVK0100138453.1:0-11441 GCA_900067695.1 Picea abies | reverse complement strand
TGCCTAACTACAAATGCATACTAATGCATACTAAAGAAACACACTTTTACTTAATGACATATTAGACCAAGTAGATCTTAACTAACTCCTAAGTGTCTAAATATCCTAACAAATAATGTAATTTTGTTTATTTGATGGAAGGTCGGAGTGTCTACAAAGTTGAAAGGGAGGAAAGCTTAGCAATGTTATACTTTGAATATTAATAATAAAAATGCATTGTTCGTTGCAAGATGAATAAGAACATAGTCATAGGGAGCTATGATTCCACGAGAGAGAGGTTAAAAGGGGCTAAGCCAATTTAATATATTTTATTCACCCATCTTGGAATTACTTTGGAACAATGGTTATGTGAGCTTCTTGGGGAAGCCACAAGGTGCATTATTGCATGCAAATATATAAACAATGATTTTGTTCTTGGGGGTTTCTCACTCATTTTACATTTGTTCCTCATTCATTCTTTCTCACTCTTGTTCTTCTTTTTGGTATGGGAATGAAATTTTGGAGGATGAGAGTCGTTGCTAGTTGGTTGTAGGGAGCTATTAGTTATTCCAACAAGAAATTAATGCGTGTGTACATGAGATGATAGCAATTGTGAAAGAACACTCCACAACGAAGAATACTTGGATATTCCAACATTGGGATTCCCTGACCAATTACATTGGAGCTTGGGAAGGAAGTGAAACAACCTGAGGGAATGCATTGCACAGATGGGAGTTTATTTATTTGGGTTTTTCAAGTTAAGGGAGAAATAGAGTTGGTAATATGGGATTCGTTGTGTGGTTGAGCAAATTGTGAGAGATTGATAGTTGATTGATGTGTGTGTTTTAGAGTCTTCCTAGGAACCTGTCCTTGTGGATTCATAGCCTCAACGCAGGGGTATCCTATTGTAGAGATTGAATGTGCAATAAAGGTTAAGGTTGGGTGGAACATCCGACATCTGCAACTAGTTGGTGAATATTTTATTTGTAGATAAGTTCTCTGTGACTCATATAGTTATGTTGTGTTATATGTTCTTGTTTGAAAAAATGGAATATAGTGATGATCTAGATTATTTTCGACACGAAATGAGAGTGGAGATATAATAAAGAAATGCACAGAGATATCGCGTATATCCAATAATATAACATAAATATATCAGAGATGCAACCATAAACATAGAGATACAGTAATACATGATTTCTATTAATGAAAGAAATGTACAGAGACTATAAAAATACAAAGTGAAATACTCGCTAGAATGGTGGCAGCTTATCTCTGAGAAGAGATGTGACAACTACTTGCATTCATAAGAAGATGACTACAATGAGGCTTTGAAGGACTTTTTACAATAAACCGGAATGACAAAAACCCTAGACATCCAAAAACCTAACCCTAGGATATGAAGCGCCAAAAGTCATGTGGGCCCCATTTGGGTAAGTTAGTACATCAACTTCCCGGGGTCATAACTTTTGCATACGATCTTCATTTTAGGCGTATGATAGCTCGTTGGAAAGGTATCGTCAAGGAGATTCATTTTGGGGGATCAATCATACCTTTGGCTATAATTTAGAACCTTGATCTCGAAAAACCCTCATTTAGGCCCTCAAAATGGCCTCGGAAGTTAAAACCTACTAAAAATAGTAAATTGTCAGAATTGTCAGAAAATTGTTTTGAGCCAGTCAAAAAAGGCGGGTGGCCACCGATATCCACCTAGATCAATCCTCCTTCCTTAGGAATCAATGGTCTCCATTGCGTTGAGTTCCCTGGGGAGAGGGAAAAATGTTTGTTGGATCTGCGTCTTGGTGAGCTGCTTGTATTGTTGGAGACATCACGCTGCTTAGTATGTGGAAGTCTATCATGATACTATTGAAGCTGAGGTTGTTCAACAAGTTGAGATGCATAAGAGGAATGTGTGCAGAAGGAATCTTTGTGCTTTGTTGCAACCTTGTCGACCTGCTTCTGTTGGATAAAAGGTGCAGGGTGCGAGGCTGTAGTGGTTGCAGTGTCCTTATGTTCCTATTTTGAACAGATTGTGAAGAAGCTAGATTTTGCAGTATGAGATACTACCTTGCGAAACTTTTTAGGTGGAACAATAGTTGGAACTACCTCTGGTATTCTGTAGAGATGACCCCCCAAAGTAACAATGACACTACGGAGATGAGACTCATAAACAACATGGCGTCTCCACATATATGGTTGGCCCAAGAGAACATCACAGATATTTAGTGGGACAACATCACATAATACCTCATCCTTGAAGGGTTGGATGTCGAATGCCAACCGACACTATTGGCTGACACAGAGATCTCGTCCTTGCCGAAGCCACCCGATGTTGTATGGCTGCGGGTGTGGTGTTGTCGACAATCCCAATTGTTTGACGACCTCTGCTTAGATGAGGTTTTTTTGGCTTCTATTATCAACAATAAAATGCAGCGAGGTCCCCTTCACCCACATCTGTGAATGAAAAAGGCACTCCCCCTCTTTAGGATCTGTTGGTTCTTCTGGTTGAATTTTTGTTGTCATGACAGTAACAGTGGGGTCTGTGTCAATGATCTATCCTTTACCAGTATTTTTAGAATCAGATTCTGAATTAGGGTTTGGCTCCTTGTATTTGATCTCGGCCACCAATGACTATTTTGAGCAACATTCATCGGTGTTGTTCCAGGGTATTTTGTGGAAATCACACCATTTTCTGGTGTCCTTCTTTTTATTCCCGTGACCCTTCTTTTCCTGTGTCTTCGACTGGTTTTCGAGAGACTGTTTATTAAGGTCATCTTTTTCATACTTTGGTTGTTGCGGATTTGCAGACCAGAATTCTCGTTTGTTCTAGTGCTTAAATTTCTGCTTAATTTTAACAACATATCGATAAGAAGCATTGAGTGATGAGATGTCCAGAAAATCCATTTCAATCTGGATGTATCTATGTAGAACCCCATGGTATTTCATAACCAAATGTCGCTCAGAGTCTTTGATACCCAGCTTGGTGCGCAAGGTATGGAAGGTATTGGTGAACTCTAGAACTACTTGGCCCCTCTCTTGCTGTAGTGTGGTCCATCTCATGTACTAATCCTCATAGTTACCAACAGGGTAATACTTTTCCTTTACCGCATCCACAAAAAAATCCCAAGTGGGATCGACCCCATATATTCCAGACTCCTATGTGGAACTTTGCTCCCAGTAAGTTTCCCACCAATGTTTGACATGAGGGAGAGATTTAAAGAGTGTGAAGGTGATCTTTTCTTTGTCAGAAAAATTATGAACAGAGAAATAACCTTCTGGCAGAGTTAACCATTTTTCTAGAGCTTCTGCATCTATCTGTCCTTCAAATATAGGACTATCAAAATTAAATTGTACCTTGAAAGGCAAGGTGCCTCCAAAGTGGTCGCTTGATGAATATGCACTTGATGCTATTGGCAGGCATTGAAGGATGTGGGAAAAATTCTCCACCATTTCATCCCTCTGTCGCGTGAGAGCTTGCTCAAGCAACAGATTGATAGGATTGTCTGCTCCGTCATTTTTCTTTTCTTCTTCCATTGAGGGTTTCTTGGGTGTGCGAGTGTTATTGTCTTAAAGAGATACAAGCTCGAGACCCAACTTGCTATACTCGGACCTCATCAGGGACATGCATTGAAAAACGATCAAGAGTAGCCTACTCTGATATCACTCATCTAGATTATTTTCGGCACGAAATGAGAGTGGAGATATAATAAAGAAATGCACAGAGATATCGCGCATATCCAATAATATAACATAAATATATTAGAGATGCAACCATAAACACATATATACAATAATACATGATTTCTATTAATGAAATAAATGTACAGAGACTGTAAAAATACAAAGTGAAAGACTCACTAGAATGGTGGCATCTTATCTCTAAGAAGAGATGAGATGACTACTCGCATTCACAAGAAGATGATTACAAAGAGACTCTGAAGGCCTTTTTACTATAAAACGAAATGCCAAAAACCCTAGACATTCAAAAACCTAACCCTGGGAGATGAAGCGCCAAAAGTCATGTGGGCCCCGTTTGAGTAAGTTAGTACATCAACTTCCCGGGGTCATAACTTTTGCATATGATCTCCGTTTTAGGCATATGATAGCTCGTTGGAAGGGTATCATCGAGGAGATTCATTTTGGGGGATCAATAATGCCTTTTACTATCATTGAGAACCTCTATCTCTAAAAACCCTCATTTAGGCCCTCAAAATGGCCCCGGATGTTAAAACCTGCTAAAAATAGTAAATTGCCAAAATTGTCAGAAAATTGTTTTGAGCCAGTCGGAAAAGGTGGGTATATCCACCTACATCAAGTGATTATGAAGAATAATATCTCTCCATAGCCATGGAAACAAAGTTTTTTGATGAAGAAAATGAAAATAATCATAAAGAAAGGCCATATCTAGAAGAAGAAGATCTTGAAGCATAAATTGTTAGTTCCTTAGAAGAAATAAACAGGTTTAAGAAAAATAATATAAAGCAGAAAGAGAAATTTCATAAATATGAAGAGGAGTATCATGATCTTGAAGAAACAGAGAAGACATTTATCATCCCAAAAAATCAACTAAAAGAGAGAAAAAGGATAAAAAAATTGGTGAGAAGCCAACTGAAAGAAAAGGAAGAAAATTGCAATAAGCTAGAAGCTGAAATCGTTTTCTTAAGAAAATAACTAAAGAAAACAATTGATAAGTCGAATAGAAGATTGAAGTTTATAAAGAGTAAAGAAATATTAGATAATATTATAAGTTTCCAAAGGCCTCCATTCATCAAGACATTTCTTGGTTACAATGAAAAACCAAAAACCCTCGAGGGAGATGCAAGCACTAACGTCACAAGGCCATCAGGAAAATAAAATGAAGAAAAGCCTAGAATCTATGCCAATATTCTCAAAGGCTCCATCAACCATGAAATAAACAACATTAAAGGAAATGATGACCAGTAGAAACCTGATTATTCTCATAAGAACAACAAGAATGAGTTCATAAGAGTTGTTCCACCAAGAAGGCCTTTCACAAACTGGTATCAAAATCTCTTTCTTCGCTATTGTTTTTCTTGCAATAATTTTGGTCATGAGGAAATAGATTATAGAGATTATGATAGAAGTGATCATGTGAGATATAGAAATATAGGTTCTTATAAGACCTCAAAGGATAACTGTTTGAGCAACAAAACCAAAAGTTATCATGGGTTTGCTAACATAAAGTATAATTCATTTGCTCTTGTAATTGGTTATGATATTGAATGTTATAAGTGCAATAACGATGGGAATATAGAAAATTATTGTAGAAGCACCTTAGTAGGACATCCTAAATGAAACAGGGAAGAAGATGTTCTTTCCAAACATAAAGAAGAAAACTCAAAGGTTTGGAAAAGGAAGAAAAAGAAAGAAACGGGGAGAGATGAAACTGTTTTTATGAGAAAGGATGTGATAATATAGATGAAGATGGCAGGGAGATTCATTGTTTTGATCATCACTCGAAAAATGTACACCCCATCTCTAGAAAAGTTAAAGTTGGGACATTTCCTTGTGAAAATGGAAATTCAAGTTTACAATACTCATCTGGACAAGAGAAGTCATCTACTTGGTCCTTGTCAGAAGTGAAGGTGGAGGGAGAAACAAATTCAAATAAAGTCAATAAGAAAGCTTCACCCTATTCATAAGATCAATGTCATGAATTTGGAGTGGAAGTTTTGATCAATAAAAACAATCAAATAGAAGGATCAATGTTGGATACTTGTAGAAGAGACATCCTAGATAATGATTAGTTGAATATATACTTTTAATTTGCACATTGGAGTTCTTGAAGGGAAGAAAAATATTAGGGGGAGCAACCCTTTGCCATTGATGTCAAAGGGGGACAAGTCGTAGACAGAGGAATAATTGTATACATAAGGAAAGTTGCAAATAGGGGGAGTATCAAAGTTGAGTAAGAGTTGCTATCAATGACAAAGGGGAAGATTGTTTGAAATATTATTCTAATACCTTTCCAATGGTATATGACATTCCCTCTAACTCGCTAGGAATGAGGAGACATAAAAAAAAATGTCCAACAACCCATCTAGAAAATTTAGGTCAACTCAACTGGTCATTCTAGTTCGGTCGTGAAAGCAAGGACATAAATACTATAAATACATGATAGCTATGAGCATTTGTAGTGCAACCAAGAAATATATCAAATCTAAGGTGCGTAGAAATGATCTGAGGTGAGCTAAAGGAGATGGGATGTTTTTTTTGGATCTAAAGGTGTGCAAGAGAAGTTTGAGGAGTTTTCAAGGGATAATCTTGTTCTTAAGGTGCGCTATGAAGGACTGAAGGTATATATTGATACTACAATGTGCATTGTTGCAAGGTTGTGATGCTACAATGTGCGTTGTCTTGAGGTTGTGATGTAGTGCGGGATCATATTCTGGAAATGATGTTATGAAGCTTGTTAGAGCATGAAGGCTACATGTGACCAGGGTTTGAAGGATTGTCTGTGGAATGAAGCATGCAAGTGAAGTTAGAAGTGCTTTGTGTATGAAGATATTGAATTGGTGTCTACAAATATCTTGTTTATTTAATGCTCAATAGACGGGATCAGTGTCTCCAACGGATTGGTGCTTGTAAATATTGTAACAGTAGGTCAGTGCCCACAGGTGTTGCTGAGTTGTTGCTCAGTTGAGAAGATTGGTGTCTCCAGTAGGTTGGTGCCTACATCTCGCCGAGTTGGTGCTTAGTTAAGGAGACTATTGTCTCTAGTAGGTTGGTGCCTACAATCTTTGTAAATGTCCTATAGACATTTATAAAGATAAGTCTTGTGATTTTCACTTGATTGGTTTTCCATGTTAAACTCTATGCATTGTAGTTTGAGTTTATATGTGATTATTGTGTCTTAGCTAATTAATGATTGATGAATGGTTAAATAAAGTAAAAAGTGTCTTATATTGATTCACCCCCCTCTTAATATAAACATAAATTCAACATTTATGCATCCCAAAAGTCATGCAGGAGAGAATAGAGACGAATCGAAATAGAGATAACAATAAAGTCTTCTTTTTTAAAGATGAATCTTTCAATCCAAGGCCTAAAATAAATAAATAAGTATGGACCATTTTCAAAGACCCTATCTCGATCCTCTAAAGTGGTGACTTGTATGATATTATTAAAGAAGCATCTACGACTTTAGGGAAACTCTCCATTGTGAAGGTTTAGTGAAATTATGAGCACTGCCCCAAGGAATTGGATTAAATCATTCAAAGCCTTTTTTCAATATGTTTCTTCAAGAGATTTTAAGGGAAGCTTTAAAAGACAACCAAACTCAGAAATATGTTACTAAAGCAGGACACAACACGGAGGAGATGGAAATTGCTAATATCCTGGTCAGAGTTGGCAAATGTTTGAAATGATTGCTCAAGAATTATCATGGACGTAGTGGGATGGAACTGGAGAAAATGAACCAGGAACCATCTCGTAGAGATTCTCTACATAGTTAAAGGCGGAGGAAAGGCCGCGCTATCAATAAGAATACTGCCACGAATTGACATTATTGTGCCATGAGATCGTCGTGGATGGTGCCACAAGAGCTCGTGAGGGTTCCAGGAAAGACCAGAGATGTATAACGAAATGCAAGTTATTCTTTGCTCGGTTGTATGCAGAGATGGTTCTACCAAAGTGGTAGAAGTATCGCATATTTACTTTTGAGGGAGAGCACAAGTGCATAAGAGGGGAAGGCCACGATTACGCATTGGGGAGCCGAAGATATTGCAGCCTTCTGGTGTGAGGCATATTGGGGTCTGAGAGACCACGGTTGTTAAATATATTATATCCTCAACAGACTAACTGTACACTGCCAGCTGTACTGGACAGTTGTACTTTCTAATTTTGTCTTTCTTGAGCATATATAGCTCAACCATCTTACATTGTAATGGCCTCCTGAATCTCTTCAGTTCTGTTCTGTACTTCTTCATACATTTTGAATATACTATTCTTTTCTCTTTGCATTTCTCTTTCCTTCACAATTTATCATGGTATCAGAGCTTCAGCAGTAAGCCTCTTCACACAGTTGGGAGAGAAACTTGATCCTCACAGCGCAGAGCCTCACAGATCTTGAGAGCACGCGACACAGTTCTTTCACAAGGCTTGGAAAGCTGTCTGCAATACTCTTTAAATATCGCAATGAGAAGCTAGCGGAGGAAGCAGAGATCGCAGAAGAAGAAACCTGCACAATTTTCTCAAAGAACCGTCAAAGATTGATGCAGAAGAGCTGCAGAATGAAAGAAGCTTAAAAGAACTTGAAGATTTCGCTTCAATTCATTAAAGATTCAAGCAGAAGGCTGAATCGTTTAAAGATTTTTGAATATAGCTCAAATCTGTCAAAGATTGTAGCAGATCATGAAGAAACCGTGAAATTCTTTGAAATCTTTGAAAGATTCAAAAATATTTTATTCCACAGGAGAAAACTCCGTTAAATTCGAGATAAAACGCATCTCAAGCGCAAAGAACAGCCACTGAAGCCGTGAAATTCATCCTGCGAACGGTTCCAAAATGGGAAACTAGTCCAGAAGGGACTTGGAGAGCGCAGAAAATCCGAAAGCATTCCAGCCGTCTGATCTTGCGCAAAGGCCCGACGACCGTTAGATCAGGGAGAAAGTGCTCGAGGTTTAACCCTCTAGAGCTCACAGTCGGACTTTTGGCTTGTGAAATCCCGACATCATCTGGACCATCCATCCAGAAACACGTGGCGAGATCCTATTCCATCGCAAAATCACGAGTTGGACGAGCAAAGGAAACTGCTCTCCACAAACTCCGATATCCAGAGAAGGCTTCTGAGCCGTCCATCTCAGAGGACAGGTGGCATCAGATCAACGAATCATCAAATCGGCATTCGGGGTTTCACAGTGTCAAAGAAACTTTACATTGCAACTCCCAAAATCCCGATACGCTATATTGCGACCAGATCTCAGCCGTTCTTCTCCCCTGGACACGTGGCGCACATCGTAGCACCTGTCGTCATTTCGGCATTCGGGGTTTCAAGTTGTCAAAGAAATTTGACATCGCAACTCGCGAAATCGCGATACGCGAAATCCCGATAAGATCTCAGCCGTTCATTTTGGCCGGACACGTGGCGGACATCGAGGCCACTATCGGCATTCGACGTTTCCACTTGACAGACACATTGTGTCAACGGAGCATCACAAGTCGCGAAATCCTGAGGAGGCATCAGGACCGTCCATCTCTCTCAGACGCGTGGCACAAATCCGGTGACTCGGAAAAATTCCTGAAGAGGAAAGCGCCATCGGCAAATCGAGATTCGGGAAATCGCCATCCTTGAGAATAAGTGATTGGGTTTCTTTCCAGTGAAATCCCCAACGCAAAATGAGTCATCCATCTGTTCAGGACACGTGGCAAAGATCAAAGCTTTCGGGAAAAGTCCCGATAAGCGAATTCAACGACTTTTCGGGATTCAACATTTCGCGGATCTTGGAGACAAGAGGTCCGGGACATAACATATCGCGAAATCGCGAGGAGAGATCACGACCATCCATCTGTTGAGGACGCGTGTCGCAGATCAGAGCCATCGGGAAAAGTCTCGATAGGACAGCGCCATCAGAAAATCGGCGATCGCGGAACCAAGGAGACAGACAACCTCGACATCAGAAATTGCGAAATCTCGATTCGCGATATCCCGATACGATCTGGACCATCCGATCACTGCAGATCTGGACCGTTGAAAAGTCCAAAGGCCATTTTTTGCATTTCGACATTTTGCACGACAAAGACACGGGAAAATCTCGTAGCGCCTTAGCATTAAAGAGCGTGGTCGCATTGCAAGGAGACCAAAGGGCCAATTCAAGCCCAATAAGCTCCCATCGGCCATCGGCGAATCGACAATCTCTGATATTGGAGGTAAATACAAATTTTTCCCTCTATTTTTTCAGCATTTTTTTTTAATGGCGTCGACCAGCAATCTCGGCCCGACTCAGGGTCAGATTCTTCTTGGTAAGAATTACGAATTCTGGTCTCTTCGAATGAGATCATTCCTACAAGCACAAGAGTGTTGGGAACCAGTGGATCTTGGCTATGTAGAACCAGATCCAGCCACCCTCACTGCCATGACAAATGCCCAGAGAATTGCTCAGGCAACTCTGAGGACAAAAGAAAACAAAGCTAAATTCTGGATACAGAATTCTATGGATGATTCGATTTTTTCGAAAATCACAGGCGCTGGTACTTCCAAACAGGCCTGGGACATCCTCAAAATTTCCTATCAAGGAAATGACAGGGTAAAAACTGTTAAACTGCAGTCCTTGTGGACACAATTTGAGACTCTCAGGATGACAGAGTCCGAAACTGTAGATCAGTTCATGACCAGAGTCATGGGGATCGTTAATCAGATCCGACTCATTGGTGAAACCATCACTGATCAACGAATTGTTGAGAAAATTCTCAGAAGTCTTCCCAAGAAATTTGAAATGGTTGTCACAGCCATCCTTGAATCCAAGGATCTGTCAAGTTTTTCAACAGATGAACTAATTGGTTCTCTGGTGACACATGAGACAAGACTACATCTCACAGATGAGTCAATCTCCAATGCCTTCCAGACTCAATTCTCATTCAGAAGAGGGAAAGGCAGAGGAAGAAGTAGAGGAAGAGGGAACAATCAAGGTAACCCTCATACCAGTGGAGGGAACAGACAACAATATCCAAATCATAATTTCCAAGGTCAAAGAAATCAACAACAATATCAACATCAGAATTTCCAGCCTCATAGAGGCAGAGGGAGAAGGTATAATGAAAAAACTAGCATACAATGCTATTACTGCAAAAAGTATGGGAACTATGAATCTGAATGCAAGAAGAAGCAGGCAGAGCACATGTGTCAAATCATATGGGAGACACCTCAAGAGGTATTTTTCTCTCATGCCACAAAACTGAACAACAACCTAAAGATCTCTGGTTGCTGGACAGTGGTTGCAGCAATCACATGACAGGTAACAAAGAATTACTTTCATGCCTTGATTCTTCAATTTCCTCTGATATTACTCTTGGTAATGATCATTTAGTCAAAGTTCAAGGAAAAGGAACTGTTCCTATTCTTACAAAACAGAATGTAAAGAAAGACATATCTAATGTCTATCATGTTCTAGACTTAAAACATAACTTGTTAAGTGTAGGACAGCTCATTGAAAAAGGATATAAGGTACTTTTTGAGGGAGCATCTTGTAAAATCTATGATAGAAAACCCAGTAGAAAATTAATTTCTGAAATCCTTATGACTCCATATTGGATGTTTCCTCTTACCCTCAGAACTCCAAATCTAAATCAACCTTATTGTCAGGCTGCTAAATTGAAGCTTTTAAGTGTCCTGAATCACTAAATTGTCAAACCAGGGTTGGTATACTTCGAGCTGATACACAATATGTGCAGGAAAGCATCTAGTCTTTATTTGAATGCTATCCTAAAAATGAAACATGCACCTA
>CBVK0100138440.1:0-44936 GCA_900067695.1 Picea abies | reverse complement strand
GGGATCATTACAGTGGTATCAGAGCTTAGACTCCTGCCAGCCTGAGGGATATTCCATAAGGGAAGATGGGGTCTACAGATTTTTGTGGAATAGCTGTGAGTTGTGAAATAGAATATCATGCACTTTGTGAGAGACTTGGGCCTCTAATAACGCTCCAAAAGTTTATATCCATGAAAAACCCCAGTTGGAGCGAAGATGAGGTGACATATTGGACCAGCATAGCAGAGGGGGGCAGAGCCAGAGCAACTAGATGGAAGGAAGCACAAAGAAACCCCACACCCATTAGGAGCACGCAACTTTGCTACAGTTGCAAGGTGCCTTGGGAACCAGATCATAGGTGTAGGGGTAAGGGTAAGAAGCATATCATTGAGGTACACTATGATAGTGATGATGAGGATTCAGAGAAGTCCGATGATGATAGCGACTCTTGCACAGAGGCTAGTGATAGTGACTCTACCTCAAAGGATAATGATGATGACTCTTGCACAGAGGCTAGTGATGCTTGCACGCTTGAGGAGGATGATGACCCTTGTGTAGTGGATAGGCAGTTGGATGGACAGGACGATGGCACTAGTGTCTCAACAGACAGGTCACATACCATTGATGACCTTACGCCTCAGCAGAGTGATGACACTAGTGAGGAGTCACACGTGTTAGCACCTAGAGATGATGAGCTTCCTATGGGGACCTTGACACATTTGTCACCTGTTCAGACACCCATGATAGCCACGTCACATGAGGAGATCAGTGGCACGTCAGGTATGATGGATGAGCCTAGTGT
This sequence comes from Picea abies, assembly GCA_900067695.1. Lineage (NCBI taxonomy): Eukaryota > Viridiplantae > Streptophyta > Pinopsida > Pinales > Pinaceae > Picea > Picea abies. The sequence continues at coordinate 44,155 of CBVK0100138440.1, read as the reverse complement.
GAGGGATGCACACCATGGACAGGTAGACCTACAGGTCCAGGAGGAGGTACAGGACATACAGGGAGTTGACCTCACACATACAGGTCAGCTAGAGGAGATGGAGTCACAGCTATTGGAAACTCCATTGGTTGAGCAGGTTGAAGAGGTTGATAGATTGATGGAGCACTTACTTCCAAGATCGACCTGCATTGATGAGGATGTACTCTTTAGTATTCAGGATGACCATAGCATGTGTTTGGACATAGCTATATGGGATCCATACGCAGATGATAGTAGTAGGTTGAGTGCACAGGAGGATACAGCTGCTCATACAAGATACAGTGTGATTCAGAGGGAGATAGCACCTAGTGATGGGGTGCAGTGGAATACAAGAGTACCCAGCAGCACAGTATACAGTGGACAATTCAGCACGTCATCGTATGCAGAGAGTGTTTTTGGGGATTCTAGAGTTGGCACTAGCAGGACTGACACTAGTAGTGAGGGGTCTGAGATGGCACCTCAGCATGACCATGATCAGGGGTCACACCACTTAGCATCACAGTTGAGAGTTAGTGAGACTATGATCAGGGCAGCCACTAGACGCATTGATGACATGCATGCAGTGATGGCAGATTACTATTGGCGAGCATCAGTGGCACAGGGTATCTTAGATGGAGGATTTTCCATGGATAATTTTCACACTCTCCAGGAGAGAGTGTCTATGATGAGGACTGACTACCAACAGTTGTTGACAGACAGGGATTATCTACTGAGGGTTGGTGAGATGTATCATGAGGCTCTGAGGGAGCAAGAGTTGGAGATGGACCGACTCACTCAGGAGTTGGAGAGCACTCGAGGATTCTTGAGAGGCACATAGGTCGCTTCTCAAGAATCAGAGTCCAGATCAGATGAGTCTCTTGAGGAGATCCATCAGAGATCCACTTCATCTGTCTCAGTGGACACTCAGATGTATCAGTGAGTCATGTTGATAGAGGATGTTGATGATCTAGTAGAGGAGCACTAGTTGATGGGGGACACTTCCATTTCTGTCTTGGGAGTGGTTGACCTCCATGTAGAGGTTGATCCAGCAACACACCCTAGATCTATGATGCAACATGAGTCTACGAGAGACGACATGAGTATGTCGGAGCATATAGTGATGAGTGATAGTTCACAGAGACATGTCAGAGCATATAGTTGATAGTATGTCAGAGCATATAGTTGATAGTGAACGGTTGATGCAGGCTGACCGATCCCAGGTGATGGTTGCTCACTCAGAGGCTCAGGGCAGGATATAAACTGTTCATTTGGCTCTCCCTCTTCTTTTTCATGGCTCTCCCAAGGGTCAGATTCATAATCATAATAAACAGGAACCATGGGAGAGCTCTGCTCTTCGTCATCTTCGTTGGGATATCCATCGCAAGTTATTAGTTCTTGGCCAGTATCTGAAGTCACTTATTCATCATAAGTAGGGCTGCTAAGAACATCTATTTCGAGGACCAGGATATCCTCTGCATCTCCTTTATAAGAGCAGCAAACAAACTCTGCCTTCGACTCTGAAAAACTAGGGAAAAACATAGAGGAATTTTCCCTAGCTTTTGTTGCTAGCTTTTCATCTATCTCAGCTTCATAGTCAAGAGAAAAATATTCTATAGAATACACTCGTTGTTCGACATTGGGATATTCAGAAGAGACATGTTGATCTTCATGAACGCTTAAAACAACAGAGATGTATGATATGATGCCAGACGTTTCTATATTATTTCTATCATAATGAATATCATTCAATACCTCATGCTCTTCACGGCAAATGCTTTCTTCCACAATAACAGCTTCATCATAAATATGGTATTTGTGATAAGAAGAATCTTTATACAGCAAAGAAAACTCATCACAATAGTTTTCATAAAGATACTCAGCTTAAAAATCATCTTTACAAAATGAAATGAAAGCTACATGAAAACTTGTGAAAGAGTCGATGCTTGCAATAGGAAGAGATAGACACCAATCATGAGCAATCCCCTGTAATGAATACTTGAAAAGATTAATTTGAACATCTTCATGCACAATATGAAGTCTATGAATAAAAACATGAAAGTTCAGAAAATGCTCAGTTGGTACTTCCCACTCATCTCCTTGAAATTTAGGAAGGCTAATTTCCCATTCATCTCTACTAGGTAGTGGGTTAGGGAAACCAGCTGTTTTTGAAAAATCGCAGAAAGAAAACCTCTGAGCTAAGATCTTGTCTATTTCAAACCAGTGGAGTCACCATCGATTCTTTAATCATGGAGTCGCCAGGTGAAATATATGCAGCATGAGTGTGTCTGGTATTTGTTCACCATCAAAGACCATATTTGATCATTGTGTTTCTCCCAGGGGTTACCAGGTGTGGCCAAAAGAAGCCACACTACAACAGTGGAGTCGAGACAGTGGAGTCGCCAGGTGCAAGCGCAATCTTCAAAGGTTCTGATGTCTGATGCATCCTCAGAATCAGAAGTTCGTTGTCGTTCTAGCCAGGGAAAATCTTCAATTCGTCCCCGACAACGGCGCCAGAAATGTTAGCACCAGAAGTCACCTATGGATTGCGGCAGAGGTAAGCCCAGTACCCATCAGTTTATATGTAACTGTTAATAGGTTTAAAGAGGTCAAATGGGGTAGACTCAAGAGAATATCATTTTAACTCGGAAAACTGGGGTAGTATGCACAAGCAAAAGAGGTCTTGATCAACTTCAGTCAGTAAGTTGTAGTAAAGGTGAGTAGGAGGAAGAAATTGAAGAGAAGATATAAAGGTTTGCTCTGGACATCGGGTCTTCCAGCAGCCTAAGGAGGAAAAACTCTAAAAAACAAGATCCTCTTGAATTTGAAGTTTCAGGAAACTGAAAATGCTATGACTGTACTGCAATCAAACATTCATTACAACACAATCACCACAATTCATGTGAATTCTTCGATCATGAACATTCAGTATCAGATGCAGATAAGATGGAAATAGAAATTGGCTTTCATTAAACAAGAAATCTCATATCAAGTTACATAACCAAAGAACCAGAGCTTCATTAAAACATTACAATACAGGGGCTTAGCTCAACCATCGACCCTAACAAAATATCAAAACTGAGTATATATACTCAAAACTGTTGCAACTACCAGGAGCGTGATCGGACCCCTGCATTCAAAGTTTCCATTCAGCGCCCGCCTTGTCAGACTGTGCGGGCATTCTTCTGTCAAACACGAGCTCAGATCAGCATGGGTGTTGCAGGAAAATCTGCTCGCAGGAGTACCACGGGCTGACAGTTCAGTCCCCACGACCGGACCTACCATACTTTCCATTTATGGGGTGAGGCGAGGTTTCAACCGCCTCCCCCACTTTCATTAACTGCTTTGTCGAGATTAGGACGAGGCTGAGTCGATTTGGCACCTAGAAGACGTGGTAACTCCTCCTGCGGCAACATCGGCGTTTTGGCCCTGGGCGTAGCTGACGTGAACTTTGTACCTCTACCTGCATACGACCTCGAGCCATGACCCAACGCTTATCCGCCATGAAATTTTGGGATTTCACGTTTCGGGAGTTTTCACTCCATTTGATTCCCAATATCCCAATGCTCGAACTCGCGAAATTGCCTCTTTCAGATTGACGGTCGTATTTGCTATGCTTCCGACGACCATGATTGCATCCTGGAAACCCCAGTCACCAGCCGATAAACAGGCGCTTACTCTTCTTTGTGGCCCCACTTTCTATATGACCTCGGGCTGTGATCGTGGGCCCAACTCTCAGGCGTGTCGCGATTTCCCGTTTCGCGAACTCACGTTGTGCTCCATGCTCAAACCTCTGAGTCGTGAAATCGCGATCTCTTGGATCAGGTGCCCGGCGTCCCCTTTGATCGGATGGCCCAGATGAATATCGACATTTCGGGATCTCGGACCATCAACATTTCAAGACCTCGGCTATCGATATTTCGAGACCTCGGTCCATCGACATTTCAAGACCTCGGCTATCGGCACTTCTCACTTGAGCTTTTCTGAAACAAATTTCTCCATGTTGATCCTATGCCACGTGTTCTTTTGTAATGGACGTCCTAGATCGCTTCGTGACTTTGCGTTTCATGATTCCTCATGACTCTGCCCTTTGACTTTTCTGCTCTGCGAGTCAGCGAAACGTTGATCTGTTGCCACCTGTCCCCCACCTTCATACAACCCGACTTTGGATAAAATGCATATGGTGGGTTTTTAAACCCCTTTTCTCACATTTTCTCTGCCCAAGGGCCAAATCCTAAGGGAAAACACCCCCTGCAAAAATATGTGATAACAAATAGCAGTAAAATTGTCAGCGGAAATGAAGATGCCATCAACTATTGTTGAATCGTTGAATCACGGTCATAGAGAACGTCTACGAGAAAATCAGATTTTGCAATTCATCACTAAACCTCTTGAAAGCCTTGGAACCAGAGGATCAATGCAATTATGCTCTTCAGAAATCTTCCCAAAAATATATATCAAAATATCATGGACGAGGAAACTACAAAATTGGTAAAAGCTTGTTTGAAATCCACTTACTTCACGTTTACAGGAAACATATAAGCAATATGACTCTTCCTTACATTAAAGGGACAACACATGGAGTGGAAAAGATTCTCAGAAAATTAAACATTAAAGTCACGTTCTCCTCTGGTAACACCTTTGGGAATATGTTGAACAAGGCAAAGGATGAAACAAATCTAAAAAACATAAAGGGATCTATGTTATCTCGTGCAAGTGTGGGAAGGTATAGATCGGGGAAATAAGGCGATAATACAAGTGAGGATAAAAGAACATTGTTCCTACATCACTCAACAACTTCCAAAAATCTAATCTATCTGGACATTCTCATAACACAGGTCATTTACATTTGTATAGAAAAAGCGAGTGTAATCATTGAAAAAGAACATTATATGAAATGGAGAATTTGAAAAGCTATGGAAATTGAAAAGAATTCAAACAATATGAATGGAATCGAGACGATGGTTAAAAACTAAGTGACACCGGGAATCCTATGGTCTCTTTTATAAAGAATAAAAATAACTATGTTATAAATAATGTAGCCAACCCAACTCAAAAATATGGAAAATCACTCTTCATAAGTTCATATTTGTGGGCATTGTATTCGTTGATCATATCCTGAGATCATGAGCTCGACATGAAGCTTGAAACATTGAGTTCCAAGCAAATTCAATACATTATTTTGATAGTCAATTGTTCATCCATGCGTAATAAACAATGAATACAATATGTTTTTTTAATAAGTGATTTAAATAAATAGATTTTGTTTTGTCAATTTTCAAATGGTAAAATGACTTGGGATTATGTTTTGTAATTTAGGGTATTATTTACGTTCTGTTTAAACAAATTAATAATAAAGAAATGTACAACTAGTAACATATAACATATTGATTAATTTAAAATAGATAAATGAAAACAAGCAATGTGATTTTCGAAAATAAGAAGACATCCCAAGAAATGGAAGTGAAAACCATTAATTTTGTTTTAAATACTTTGTTAAGAATAATAAAAAAATAAAAGGCACATAAATGATCCTTATAGAGTGATTGATGACTCGACTTTATCGTATGCACTTTCTACGGAAAATATGATTTCAAAGACAATCTAGTTTGAATGAATGCATTATGTGAAAGACAATGTAGTAAAATAATTCACTGCAAACCTACTCATCTTATAGGCAATTTTTTCTTAAATTTTAAACAACAGGTTGTTCAAGACTTAAACGCAATTGCTCTCTAGGGGGCAGTTCAATTGGCAAGTGCCATGAAAATGAAGTTCCATGAAGTTTTGAGTTCAACTCTTCCGATTTACAATATGTGCCACGTAAGGGGCATCGTGGACACACCTGGAGGTTATAATAATCATCATAACAATATATAATTGACTTTAGTTCTATCCAACCTGCCTAAAAATTACCAAGGATTGTTTAATGCAAAATGCTGTATTATTTTTTTAATATATCGTGGGGATTTGTGATGGGAAGATTGCATATTTACTTAAAAACACAATATTGAAATCATATAAAGATAACTAATTTATTTTCATAGATTAGAAAGTAGGCTCCAATGGTTGTGATAAACCAAATAGTTCATAGCCAGGAAATTGAATTCAAAAAAAAAAAATATATATGACAATGGCCGATCTTTGCCGCCACGCCATGCCACCACCTGGTGTATAAAGTGAAATGATTTGTGAGCGTGGATCGATCCAACTTATCTAAATTCACGTTTATTAAACGTATATAATGACTACAAATCTATATTTTATTTTTTGCACTGTCATACCTGGCACGTCTCCTTTCTACCAGATAACAGGATCCCCTTTCAACCAGATTGTATATCTTTCTTGTAGTGTACATGATCTTTTCTTGCAAGACTAATTATTACATTAGCTTTTCCATCTTCCATGAGTGTCAGCAGAGAAGGTGTTAGCTTGGGAAGTAATGTGATTTAAGGTCAATTTCATAATTCTTTAAAGTTGTAATTGGTACATGGATTCTAAATATTATTTCCATTTTTTCCCTTTGAAATTTACCTAGCGGAATGAGAATTCTTTTTTCTATGATTTCTTTTAACCATCCATGATAAGGATGAACACGTTTTCCTCCATTGTCCAAAAGATGACGTATGCCTCTAGTGTCCAACAGATATACCATAGACGTATGCTTGTTGTATGGCTGCCAATGCTGAAATTACTGGTATTAGAGCCTGCCTCTATGAACGCAGGAATGCGCTCTTCCATTGATTTTATCAATGAACCACCTTGGTGTGTCTCCTCTAATCTCTAACTCTTAGTTATTTCATGCAACATATAGACTTAATAGAAATAAATTAAATCCTAAATTTGAGAAAAAACTGACAAAGATTTTAGTTATTAAATATGTGTAATCAAAGCCAAATCTGGAAAAGACTTTAGCTATTAAATCCCACAAGAATTATCTTGCATTAGTTTAAAAAAATGGAAAATTACCTTATGAAAGTGCTAAGTTTGAGCATTATTTTCATCTAATTGCTTTCACTGTGTAAAAATCTTTAAGGCACCTTTTAGCTTGACTCATGCAGGACTCATGGAAATAAGGAGACAAAGGCCATGGGAGAAGGAAGCTTCTTTCTCTTCCCAAAGAAAAAATTGAAGGAGGAGGCCATAGAGCTTGATTGAGAACCACTAGCTCTCATGCCAACACGGCCCAAGAAGAGAAAGGAACAAGCACCCGATCTCCCATCGATCCCAATTGCGGAGAGGGCTAAGTAATCTACATTGGCAAGCACAATAACAAGCATCTGAGCTCCCATCGATCCCAATTGCGGAGAGGGGTAAGTGATCTACAATGGCAAGCACAATAAGCACATCCCAAATCTCTCTCCTTGACATATTGTTTGCAGGTAGAAGGCATAAGGTCGACACATATATTGTTTGCAACTCCTCCACATATTGTTTGCACCACATATTGTTTGCAGGTAGAAGGAAGAAGGTCGGCACATATATTGTTTGCAGGTAGAAGGCAGAAGGCCAACACATATTGCAGTCAACATATTATTTCCAGGTAGAAGGGAGAAGGCATTTGTAGATATAAGGTAGAGGGCTGGGACATATTGTTACATATTGTATCTAGAAGGTGGGCTAATCTAGCACATATTGCAAGTGGAAGGAGAAGCACCAAGTGTAATCAACCTATAGTGCTAGCAAGTTACATGCCACTGACCAAGTAGAAGTGGAGGGTAGTTGCCACTGACCAGGTAGAAGGGGAGGGCAGTTGCCACTGAACAATTAGAAGTGGAGGGCAGTTGACATCTCGTAGAAGACAACAAAAACGCCTCAAAGACTATGAGTTATGCATCTAAAACATTAAACATTTAATGTTTGGAATTAATGTTAAGTTGAAACTTAACATTAATTCATGTAGATTCTTCCATATTCAATTTGCTAAGTTTCAATCCTTTGGCTTCCTAAGTTTTGAAGGGGATTGCCTCGATATGAGGCCAAATAAGGCCTCAAAATTAAAACTTAGGACAAAAGATAAATATGAATTGGAAAACTTAACTTAGGACAAAGATAAATGTGAATTGGAAAACTTACGACAAAAAAAAAATGAGAATTGGAAAATGTTATAAAATTGTTAAAACTTTGGTTAAAATAATTGAGTTGCATTGATTTGTGTGTCGTGCTAATAAAACATTGGAAAATCGATTACTAATAGTCCCTCAGCCCAAAGGACAGGGACTAACAAAGGGCAGAGACTAATAAAGGGTATACCATGAGAAGCGTGGGAAAATCTCCTATAAGAGGTGTACTTTCAATGTATTTAGTGTTAAAAAAATAGATGTTTTTCAATGTATTTAGTGTATTTAGTGTTAAAAAAATAGATGTTTATGGTTGGTCAACCCTTTTATGTATTGTTAATTTTGTTTAAGTATTGGCGTGACTTGATCATTGAATATCTAGGATTTACAAATAAGATTAATGTGTTTCGGTGATTGAATATCTAGGATTCACAAACAAGACTTAACATCCAAACAATGGTAACATTGTATAAGTTTTTTTTTTTATTTGTCGCACTTGTTTTTAGTTTGACATGGACTAATGTGGTCCATCATTGTAATAAATTGTGGAGAGACATTAATCTTTTAACTTTATTAATGTGAATTTGATTTAGTATCTTGAAATTTGTTATAACATCGATTATTCTTATAAATTGTTTTAATTAAGATTGGCCTATCTTTTATTATTAAAATGATAATTATTTAATAATATTTTTTCTTTTATTCAACTCTTTAGTTTCTTCTAGGTAATTTAGATCCACACATGATTGTTCAACTTCCTCTTCCATGTTTGTTATGACCTTTGATCTCCCCTTTAGAGCATTGTCTTCTTATCACATGCTTTTGTCCACCCATTTCCATGCTCTTTCTCCATAACTCTTTTGTTGATGTCATTATCTTTCATATGCTTTCTTTCTTGATGTTAACACTATCACAACGTTGTTTTATTGCAATTGCACTTTTCTATCCATGCTCTCTTCTCTACTTCTTTCACTTAACTTCTTAAAAGATGCTTCCACATCATGGTGTAACCCCTCGCAACATGTTTCTAAAAATCATTTCTCAAAAACAAGTATAACCACAACTCATGTTTTTGTGAAGTGCCAAATTAGGCTCCTTGTTTTCTAGAACCACCCATGTATGTATTACTAATGTGGTTGTGATATAAATTAGTCCATAATACATAATTGACCCATAGTGCTTGTAATGTGGATGCAGTAGTCTCACACAAGACTTGTGTCATGCCAACTCATGTTTTTGTTAAGTGCCAAATTAGGCTCCTTGTTTTCTAGAACCACCCATGTATGTATTACTAATGTGGTTGTGATATAAATTAGTCCATAATACATAATTGACCCATAGTGCTTGTAATGTGGATGCAGTAGTCTCACACAAGACTTGTGTCATGCCAACTCATGTTTTTGTTAAGTGCCAAATTAGGCTCCTTGTTTTCTAGAACCACCCATGTATGTATTACTAATGTGGTTGTGATATAAATTAGTCCATAATACATAATTGACCCATAGTGCTTGTAATGTGGATGCACTAGTCTCACACAAGACTTGTGTCGTGCCAATGGATAGTTATCTGCACTTGTAAGGTTGTTGTAGATCTTTCTAGAACTAAACTATGTATAAAGTTTTGAAACGTCCAACGTTTCAAGTGGATACTCCACCCATCATCAGGGACAAGAGAAGCCAACTGATTTGAAAAGAGAATGCTCAAATGTAAATTTAAAGGGTTAAAAAATCAGGAGATGGTAGTTAAAAAAGGACCATTTGCATAAAATAAAATAAAAATATTTTAATTTAACTACCTAATAGTTGGGAGCTAAATAATTTTGATGTAGAGAATGAATGATTAAAGGGAGGGGGGGATTAAATAGGAATTAAGAGATGTGGCATAGGAATTAAGAGATGTGGCATGAGAAGTCAAAGAGATTAAATTGTGAAATACAAGTCGAGATAAAGATAATGAAATAATAAAAACAAACAAGTAAATTAGAAAGGACATAGATTAAAGCATATAATGAGTGATTGTAAGGACAGGAAGAGAAAGGCATTGATAAAGGCACTAGGCTAATTAAAAAAAACAAACTTAGAGGATGTTCAGGTTTGAAAAGGATTGACACGTAAGGAATGTAAATTGGAATAATAAAATTAATAGTTAAATTAAATTAAGCAAAGGATAAGAAAAGGATCAATGATTGAGGTAAAATATGAGGGGTTTCTAGGACTGATTGAGTATATATTCATCTTCACGATTGAAGTTATTGGGGTGTTTTTCAATTTCCATGGCTTCTTGAATGATACGAGAAGAGTAATAAGGCGTCGTGGCTAGAATTTTGGTTTGGTTAAAGAAAATTAGGTGCTTAGATTTGAAGAAGTGTCCATCAATAGTTGATTTGGCAATTTGGTATGTGTCAATCATGTTCTAAACTGAACATCCTCTGAGTTTGTTTTTCTTAATTAACCCAGTGCCTTTATCAAGGCCATTCTCTTCCTCTCCTTGCAATCAATATATGATTTAGTCTTTGTTCTTTCTACTTTACTTGTTTGTTTTTATTATTTGATTATCTTTATCTCGACTTTTATTTCACAGTTTAATCTGTTTGACTTCTCATGCCATATCTCTTAATTCCTCTTTAATAAGTGTTTTTCTTTCTTGTTCTCTACCCCCTTTAATCATTCATTCTCTACATCGAAATTGTTTAACTCCCAACAATTAGGTAGTTAAATTAAGATATTTTTATTTTATTTTATGCAAACGGTCCTTTTTTCAAGAGTTATCTCCTAAGTTTAACCCTTTAAATCTACTTTTGAGCATACTCTTTTATTTTCAAATCAATTAGCTTCTCTCGTCCTTGATGATGGGTGGAGTGTCCACTCGAAACGTTGGACATTTCAAAACTTCCTATGCAGTTTAGTTTCATAAAGATCTACAACAATTATGACCAACTGTGAAAACATACACACTAAGATTTGTAAGGTTGTTTTCTCATATTTTTATCTATACCCTAAATTTATCTTCAATGAGTTTATACATCAAAATATGAAGTAGTACTGTGAAAATATGAAGTAGTATTGTGACATATTTTACGAAATTATTAAATGGTATTGGGGTTCTCTTGACTTTAGGTGGATCACATCCAAAGAGATACATGTCACGAGCATCCCTATATGGCACACGGATATGGTAGAAACTATTTGTAATTTTGAGAAAGAGTTATGTACTAGTTTTATGGATGTTGAGGTCCATCTTTTGGTACATTTGGTCAAAGACATTCAAAGTTGGTGTGGTGAGTTGTATATGGATGCTCTTGCTATAGAATCACATGAAAACACTTAACTGATTTGCAAGACAATGAGCACGTTCTAAAGGGTGCATCATTGAAGGGTACAATTTAATGAATCTTTATTTTTTATAATTGAGTTCTTGAAACAAATGCACATAGATTCTCCACTAGTGTGGGGTGGTGATTGTGACGAAGAATGATTAGAAGGGGAGAAGCTTGAAACAAATGGAGAAACATGGGTTATAAGAGCTATGTACTTATTTAACACATATATGGCTATAATTGTGTTATTTAGTGAATAATTGTTTTACTTGTAAAAAACGAATAATACCAAGTGTTCATTGACATTAGACATGAGGATGACTGAGATAAAAGGAATAAATTCATTTTATTCAATATGGAGACTACTGGGAAATGGGTAGCAATGCATGATGAGATGCGTAAAAAATGATATAAAGACATACAATTGTTTGGAAGCTCAAATCCTCACATTCCATTCCCCAAAGAATTATGTTATCAATGGCTTGTAGAGTGCATAAACACATGGGCGAAGGAGCAAATTCATTAATTGGGACTAACCAACAAGGAAAGTGAATTAGATGCATTGAACATAGGAATCATATGCTAAAAGGATATCGTGTGTGATGGATCATGAGATTAATTGCATAAATTTTAGCCAACATATTTATGGAATGCTACAAGTTTAAGAATAACTATTAATTTTAATATGAAAAATTGTCTATGCATGAAGATACAAACATATCTCATGAGTGGGCATATCTCATCATTTTAGAGTGGAGAGTGTTGATTGTGAAGAACAAATAGGTGATTATGGAGTGTCCATTGCATTTGATCAAACAAGTCATGTAATTCAAGGGATACAAACTCAATAAAAGGACAACTTGATTATGTCGACACTTGTTAGGAGATAATTGAGTTGGCCTATAGGTCCTTTAGATGTGAGATTTTAAAATGTAAATGGTTTGATCTTTTTGATAGGAGACCAATCATACATGACCTAGATAGTGAATATATACCATTAACATATTGTTGATCTTAAAATCCTCCCATAACATCTCTTTTTCTATCCCAATGCACCATACTTACAAAAATTCCAAATCTCAAAGTATTTAATTGCCTTCGGAGCGGCGGAATCGCAAGAGGTCAAATCTCTTTTCATTTTTTTAAGTATTTCTACGTCCATCCATTTCCATACTTAGTCTCATTCTTGAATCACGGAAGTGGAGATTTCTTAAAAATTTATTTCCCCACCTATTTCTCCACCCACCATGTTATTTCTTACACTTAGTTATTTTTTAAGTTTTACCACGGAAGTAAAGTTTCCACGTTTACTTTTAAAATATGATCATTCCTCTATCCACGCTATAATTGGTACTTGTTATCACGCAAAATGTAGGTTGGGAAAAGCCCAACCCAATCCACGAGATGGCGATAACTATGGGAGAGTCTACCCACTGTCACCTTAGATAAACCCTCCCATCGCTTTACACAAAGGGGGGGATCCCGGGTGACCCTAGGGGAAAAAGAGATGGAAAGTGAGGTTATGGAAGTGAAGCCCCTATAGGTCAAATTGTGGAAAGATGGAAGGCTTGGGATGAAGTCTTGTTGATGAGGGAAGGTTTCCAAGAAGTAGTGTACCTACAAAAGATTGTTATATCTATCTGAGACACAAGAAAAGACAAGTATACAAGCCAAGATATCCAATGGACAAGCAAGTGAAGCTTGTTATCATATATAGCTGCAGTAAACAATGATATAATTCAGAAAGTAAATGATAATCAAAGATGTTAAATAAGTTACTAAAAGTCTAGTTAAAGATGCAAGAGACAAGCTAGCAATGACTAGTATAACTCAAGTAAGATAGAGCAAGACTTTAGCAACAATATAGGGTTTTTCAAAAATGTTATTGCAGAGATATTATAACAGCCTTATGGCTGTAGCAAAATATTGCTAAAACAGAAAATTCCAACCACCAAAAATTACAAGTAGACCACCCAAAAGATGCTAAATGACAAGTAGATTATTATGGCAGCTTTCTAGCAAATTCTAACGGTTGAAAAGAGAGAAAAGGTAATAGTTTGAGAGTAATTTGTTGCAGCCCTAACGGCTGTAGATTTAATGTTAGAACAGAAATAATATATCCTTAGCCAATCAAGACACCCTATTGGCCTTAGCAAGCCTAAAGCAAATAGAAAAGATTCCAACTAAGACAATTTTGATATCTCGTAATTTCATGTATACCAATGCAATGATTTTATTTCTCCAATGCACGAGATTAGTGTCTAGAACTATTGGGTTATGGAGTCTTTTAATGAATAAGCAAGTTATGCCACTTCTGTATGGGTGTAATCCCTTTTACTTCCTAAGGCAAGCAAGATTAGCAAGGAGAAAACTAGGAGGGTGTAAGCCCTTTTACGTCTCCTAGTAACCCTTTGTACAATAGATTATTCAAGACAATTATGATAGTATTAGTGGGTTTGTATGCTCTTATACTCCCCAAGAGCCTATAAAATTAACCTTGCAACTAAGAAATAAGCAACAACAAAGCATAGATTTGTTACCTAGTCCAAGCATCAACAAGATAAACTCCTTTTTAACCAAGAAAATTCTACCACAATGCAAGAATTAGCCTCCAACAGAGATAGCACATCACTTCTCCATCCAATAGCAAAGATAAACCATCACATGAGCAAGTAAGAGAGAGAGAGAGAGAGAGAGAGAGAGAGAGAGAGAGAGAGAGAGAGATGTGAAATTTCCCAAGAGGGGTGCAAATTTCATTCAAGTATCTTCTCCAAATGGGAGAGCTATGTTCAAAATTGAAATAAAAATGATTCTTATATATACAAATCTCCTAAAAAAGTATTTGTCCACTTAACTTAGGGTAAACCACAAAATAAGGGAGACATTTCCCTTTATCTTGACCCTTTACAATATTAAATTCAAATTTAACTTTAAAATTGCACATAAGAAACCCTAAAGATAACATCAACCCTCTCTAGGGTGACGTTTTGGCACCTCTAGCAAATCGTTTGAGCTTGGAGGTGAAACGTTGGCCCTTGAAAGGCCTCCCTCTCATGCACTAGGGTCTCCTCCATCAAGCCAAGGACTCTATCCATCAAAAGGTGCCAAGTTTCAAGTAAACCACACCACCACTCCAAAACCTAGCCCTAGGGTAATGTCAATCCCTCCAAATGTGTTGTTTTGACCTCCAAAGGCAAAACGTTAGGCTTGTCGGGGCTAGGTGAGGCCATCCGAGGTTTCTCTAAAGCCTCCAAAATCTACCATCATCATTCGATGTGCGGGCCTTGGTATCCAATATGCAGGCTCCATGCTCCAAGGAAGCTAAAGCTAGGATTGTTCCTCCAAAACTGTCCACCAAACATGGTCTTGCAAAGACAATGAATACACCCTCCAAGGATCTCAAGTCAAATGTATCATGATAAGTAAATCAAATCAATAAAAGATTCACCTAATCATGTGCATAAAAAACCACCTCATCAAGTTAAACAAGTGCCCAAAGACCCTATGCAACTTGCCAAGTTTAGGTATGGGAGGGTTGACAAAGTAACTTATTGGGCGAATCATTCCCTATGTCCAAGGAGTATTTCCTAGGTGGAACCCCCTCTAATCCATGTGGAGAAGATGAAGTGGATGGGGGTAAGACTTTTAGGCATGGGGTTCATGACATAGAAGGGATCGTAGTGTCTCATTTATGGGTGCCTTTGTAGAGGGTGTGTTGCACCTTCATTTTCAATGCATCCTTTTTCCAAGCCCATTTAATGTCATTTAATTAATTAAGGTCCATAACAACTGGGTAGTCCCTATGGGGTAACATATAGCTTGGGAGGCGAGTTAGTTGAGTTGTTGTTGAGAACCGCCTAGGGTTTTCGCTGTTGAAGTCCCCTGCTGCTACAATGGTAGCCCCCGGAGGAGGGGAGTCGTCGTCGCCCCCTCCTTCTCCTGCTACCTCCTTTCGCAAGCTCCTGGCCTCCCAAGGCAAGAAGCTCCCCCCTGCGGAACCCCCAAGCTTCGTCAAGAAGCTCGATTCGATCCCCGAAATTGACCTACCCCAGGATCACCCAATGCGTGTAGCAATCTCACTGTCAAGTCGAGGATTAGTCAAACAATTCATGGGGCTTTGGCCGTTAGTCCGAACCATGGATAACTGGATCCAAAGAAACTGGAGACCGTTGATCAAGAGAAGTGTAACTTGCTATGCGGTGGGAAGAGGATTTTTCATCTTCGAATTCATCTCCCAGGAAGACAGAGACCTCATCTTCATAAATGGGTCGTACTTCATGGGCACACAAGGGCTTTACCTGAATCACTGGACACCAAGCTTTGACTCGGCGATCGAAGTACCCAAGGACGTCCCCGTTTGGGTCAGACTCCCCAATCTCCCTCTCCATTGTTGGAACCCCTCTTCACTCCAGGCAATCAGGAATGGACTAGGTCAATATATTGATAGAGCGGATCCCAGAGATCAATACTCCTACACGCGCATTTGTGTGGAAGTGGACCTAGAGGTGGGCCTTCCAGAAGAAATCAAATTAAAGGTTGGAGAATGGCATCACTTTCAGAAGCTAGATTATGAACAATTACCTTTCAAATGCAGAGGATGCCATGAATACGGCCACTTCCAACGAATTGCCCTAAAATCCCAATCAAGGAGAAAGAAAATGGAGAAGGGTGGCAACAACCAAGGAAAGGGAAAGCTTCATCCAGAGCAAAAGGACCAAGGAATGATAAGATAATCCTCGCACAGTCCACGGAACAAGGAAACCAACCAAAAGTAAGGACAAAAAATAGTATCAGACTGCTGGATCAGAATTAAACATGAACAATGACAGGAGAAGCCCCTAAGGAAGACCAACCAGTCGAAGAACCACAATGGAAATCAAATCTAGAAACCAAAGAGATACCGGCCCCAAAGATAGAAGAAGAGAAAGCCAAGTCGGGAGTAGGAAAGGATGTAGATCCTGACATAGAGGAAGGAGAGGTCTCCTCAGAAAGTGAATACGAAGGCGAAAGTGACACCTTAGTCACCCCCAAAAAAAATAGGAAGAGGAAGGAAATCAAAAAAAGAAGAAAGAGATAAACATATAAAGATGTCTTGAATGGCTCACAACCAACAATCAGTCAGCTGATCAGTGTAAGACAGACAAGGAAGCACTCCAAGGCTCTTCAAGGAGCCCACACATCCCCCCCAGGTAAATCATGAAACTAACATCCTGGAATTGAAGGGGGTTCAGTAGCAAAACGAAGGAAGAAGCACTAAAAGATGTCATAAAAACCTCTAAGTTCAATATCCTATTACTCCATGAGACAAATATGGAAGAGCAAGACTTCCTCAAAACAACAAAAGTAATCTGGAAAATAAGCCAAGGAATAGTTGAAAGCGCAAGAGGAGCCTCAAGAGGTATTGGCACCCTCTGGAACACTATGAAGTTCGACCTAGTCAATTTTGAAGCAAGAACGCACTGGATCTACACCAGTCTCCTTCACAGAGAAACAGGCCAATAGGTAAGTCTCTTCAATCTTTATGTGCCAGTTCTATTAGAGGAGAAAATAATTTGTTGGGATTCCCTAAAAGATTATCTGCAGCAAAAGGATCTAGACAATATCGTTATCGGAGGGGATCTAAATGTGACCCTAGCTCTAACCGAGAAAAAAGGTGGCTCCATTGTGAGAGACCCAACAAGAGAATGGGTAGAATATATCATGTCTGATTGGAAGTTGGAAGACATCAAACCAACAAAATGTAAATTCACATGGTCAAACAAGAGGGTAGGCTCGGGGCACATTGCTGCTAGATTGGACAGGTTCTTAGTCCAAAGCTCCTTCTTACTTCTCAGCCTCACACCCTCCCTTTCGATCCTCCCGCACAGCATGTCAGACCACAAACCAATCCTCTTAGATTTCTCCCCTGACAAGACTCTAGGACCAAACCCTTTCAGATTCAATCCAACCTGGATCCATGATGAAGGCTACCAGAAGCTGGTTACCAAAATTTGGAATGACACAGTAAGAGGCTCAACCTTCTTTGTTTGGGAAGAAAAACTCAGGAGACTAAATGCAGCATTAAAATCTTGGGTAAAAACCCGTTCAAACCCAATTGCAAATTGCCAGGAAGCCCAAAAACAACTAGGGAACCATCAACTAGAAATGGAAAATAAGGAAATCACCCAAGAAATTTTGCACCAAGAAGACCAAATCCAAAGAAATTGGTACAAAGCCTACCGAGAGGAGGAAAATTACTGGTGACAGAAATCAAGAAGCCTCTGGTTGGAAGCAGGAGATAAAAACACTAGATTCTTTCACAAACAAGCTGAGGCAAGGAAGCATTATAAGAAAGTCACGGAAATTCAGGTTCAAGACCAAACAATAACAGACTTTGAAAGCATAAAAGCAGTTACAGTAGACACTTTCGAAGCTCTATACACAAATACTCAACGGTATGCAATCGAATCTAATGCTTACCCCCTCTCACTCGTCCCTTCCCTCATCAATGATGATGTCAACAAGAGTTTAACAAAGGTAGTAACCCAGCAAGAAATAAAAGAGGCACTTGACCAAATGAACCCAGACAAAGCCCCAGGCCCAGACAGTTTCACAGCCAGATTCTTTCAACATAGTTGGGATATAATCAAATCAAACCTTACGAAACTGATTCGGAAATCCCAAATATGCAGCAAGTTAGGAGGAGGAACAAATTCATCTTTCCTTGCTCTTATCCCAAAAGAAAAAGGAGCAGTCAATTTTGGTAGATTTCGACCAATCTCCCTTTGTAACACAAGTTACAAAATCCTCACAAAAGTAATAGCCACCAGAATAGTAAAAAAATCAATCATCCTTGAAAACCAAGGAGGGTTTATAAAAGGCAGGCATATAGTGGACAATATCATCCTAGTTCAAGAAGCTCTACACTCAAGCATCCAAAGGAAAGAAAAAGGTATGATTATAAAGCTTGATCTTGCTAATGCGTTTGACCGAGTTAGACATAACTTCCTGCTCAGAGTTATGGAAAATTTTGGATTTGCCCAAGCATTTATAAATTGGATAAAAGCTTACATTGGCTCCCCATGGATAGCACCGCTAATGAATGGAAGGACAACTAAGTTCTTTCAAGCCTCCAGAGGACTCAGGTAAGGTTGCCCCCTCTCTCCTCTTCTTTATGCCATCCAGACCTCAATGCTAAGCTTCCAATTAGACCACTGCTAGACGCATAAAAACCTCCTAGGCCTGAGGATAGCCCATAGGGTAAAGGACATAAATCATGCCTAGTTTGCGAACGACACACTGTTGATGGGACGGGCGAGTTTGCAAACAACAAGAAAATTCAAAAATGAATTAGATGCCTACACAGAAATCTCTGGCAGTGCCATAAGCCTAATTACAAGCAAGATCTTTGGATGGAACATCACTCCAAGGGAAATGCTAGACATCTCGAGAATTCTGGGAATGGAAGGCTGCACCAACTGGGTGGATTTTAAATACCTGGGAGTCCCAATCTTCAAATCCAAGCCAAAGGCTTCACATTGGAACATGTTGATAGACAAGTTAAAAAACAAAATAAATTCTTGGGGAACAAGCTGGCTAAATCTTGCAGGCAAAGTGGTCCTAATCAAAGCAGTTCTAGCAAGCATTCTGATCTACCAAAGCTCCTTGTTACTTGCCCATGTTTCCATGATCCAGAAAATTGAAACTTTGTTCAGAAGATTTCTTTGGGAAGGAGGAAAGCAATCAGGGAAAAAACTGCACCTAATAAGCTAGGAAAAAATCTCCAAGCCTGTCTTAGAAGGAGGTATTCCTTTTAAAAACATCCAGGCACAAAATCTAGCATTAGGAGCAAAGATACTTTGGAATATAATCACATGGACCCCTTGCTGGAGTAAAAAAGCGCTTTGGAGGAAGTACTTTCAAGGTCCAAGGAAAAAGTACCTAGATCGCCCAGCAGTGGTGGAGAAAGGATCCCCAATCTTCTCTCTATGTCAGAAGGCTTTGAAACACTTTAGCCCGCATCTCACCTGGATACCAGGAAATGGAAAAGAGATTAGTGTTTGGGAAGACTCAATAATGGGAGACCCTCCTCTAGGCTCGAGACAAGATTTAAACCAACTCAAAGTGTGGATGAAAACTCAGAATTTAAATAGTTTGTGGGATATTTCAGTTTGGGGAAATGATGAACCAAAAGCCTGGCAAAATTGGGGAATGGATAACATACCTCCAAACTTAGAAGAGGATTGGAACACTCTAAAGTTCTACCTACAAGGGAAATCCCCCTAAAAGAAAGGAAAAAAGACAAGAGAGGTTGGGGAACACGCTCTGGAACATACACTACAACAGCTGGGTATCAACACATAATCTCTGTCCAAAATGTTCCCCCAGATCCAGCAATTTGGAAAGATAGCCAAATCTATCCCAAAGATAGACATGTTTGTTTGGACCATGGCTCATAGAAATATCCTCACTGGAGAAAACTTTAGACGAAGAGGATGGGAAGGTCCTCACAGATGTCCCCTCTGCCTTCAAGAAGAGGAAACCACAGACCATCTGCTCCTAAATTGTGTCTACTAAAAGGAAGTTTGGCAGCTGGCCCTGGGTTTCACCCTCGAGCTCCCACAAGAAGCCAACATCCTGCTCCAAAACTGGAATTCCTTCTGTCCCTTCTAGACAACAAAAAAAGGCCAAATCTCCACCCTTTGGAGAACTCTCCCTAAATTTATACTCTAGAAGATTTGGCTCGAGCGAAACAACAAACTTTTTAGGGAGACCAAAAATAGTCCAGCTCATGTTGCAACCAAGATAAAGGCCTTTTTTGGGGAGTCAGCCCCCTACTTCTGCAAAGTTAAAAACTCAAAGCCCCTGGAGCCAGAAGAGGAACAGTGGATTGACCACTTTAAACTCAAAGATTAGCAACAGAAAACAGGCAACAACCTTCACCAGGAAACCTGGAAAATACGGAAGGAGAAGCAAGACTTTGACGATTGGAAGAGAAAGGAAAACATGCATATTTTGTTCTTTGACGGGACCTCCAAAGGAAACCCAAGCCCGATTGGGGGTGGAGGAGTCCTGGAAAGCCCAACAGGTCACCTGGAGCTCAGCTTTGCCTGGGGAATTGGAACAGAATCCAACAACATAGCAGAAGAACTAGCCCTCTGGCAAGGACTAACACAAGCAATTAACCACAACGTCCAAGATCTGGTGATAATAGGGGACTCCAGGTTAGTAATCCAAGCCCTAATTCTTCATAGCAGAGTCAAAACTACATAACTCCATCACCTTCTAGAGAAAATCCAGCTCCTTCTTGGACGTCTCTGTCCTTACAAGCTTTACCATGTTCTCCAGAGACTAAACACATCAGTAGACACAGAGGCCAACAAAGGAGCCAACTCTCATATTGGAACCTTACAAATAAATGGAATCACAACTAGAATGGATATGCCTTGAGAGTTGGGGGAAAAGACCGGTAGTTGAAAGGGGCACGAGTTGGAAAGGTCACAAAGCATAAGAGACAAGACATAGGGGAGAAACCAAGGCAGGTAAATACAAAGCAAATGTCAGAATGGAGGGACGTAAACATTATTTGGACGTTGAACTCTCAGGGAAAGCCATCATTCCAGATCGCTTAGGGGAGCCGAACTTGGAAGATGTTGTAGATAAAAAGGGAAGCCAGGAAGGACCTCCTCATTCCCACGTCTTACGAAGACAAAAGAGGCATTCAAGCAGAGCCAAAGAGAAGCGCACGCATAGCTATAGTAGTCTGGGAGCATCAAGGAAGGAGAAGAAGATGGCGTCCAGCTCGGGCAACAAACCCACCACTAAAGACAGGTTGAATGCGTTGGACGAAGACCTGAAACGCCTCAAGAATATGCTGCATCATCAACTAGATTTTCTCCAAAACTTAGATATTGATGCTGGAAGGCGCTTGGAAATGCTCGAATCCGATATCACCACAACAAAATTCGGGTTAACAGAGGAGCTTGGGAAGTTACGTAAGGAGCTCAAAGATCCCAAACAAGTGTTCGAAAACAGAGTCAGTAAGCTAGAAGAAAAAATGAAACAGCTAAACAAGGAATGGAAGACCGAAAGGGACCAGCCCAAGCAGGATGACCCAAAGTAATCAGCTCAATTGTTCAGAAGCATGGAATGCTTATTTGAAACCTTAACAGCGAAGCAGGCATTTTGTATAGAAGCCTCCGCAGTAAATAATTCAGTTAGTTTTCTCTTTCCTTCACCTAGTAGGAAGGCATAGCCTCCAGGTAGTGTAATCGTTTAAGTAAAGCGAATCTCAGTTCTTCTGTAACTGTATTAGTGGCTTAGCCATTGTTTTCTTTAATGAAAAATCCATTACCCACTCTTGTCAAAAACAAAAACAAAAAACATATAACTTAGGGGGCAGTACCACAATGTCACTTGAAAGGATAGGTACACATAGTGCCTTGGGGCTAAAGTCTAACTTGTAACGCACTTGTGTAGATCAGACCACTCAACAAGTGGGGCATTTATATATATGTGTTTGCTTTTGCAGGTCTTTGAATTTTTAGGGGAAACATTTCATTGTTCTCAATACCTCTTTGGGCGAGCATATGGAAGGTTATGATTTGGATTTTATCTTTTGCCAGCTACATTCCCTCTGGGCCTTCAGGCCCTTCTTCCCATGAAATGAGGGCAATCCCTTCTTGGGCCAGTACACCCAAAAATATCAAAAGACAAGGAGGTGAGGGGATGAAGTGTGGAAATTGGTAAGTATGATCGGGAATGGCACGATGACTTGTCAAGGGGACCTCCCAATAGAAAACCCACCCCTAAGGGTGACCACTTACTAGGGCACAATTTCAACCACCAAGGTGAAAGAGGGAAAAGAGCATAACTTCCAAGCATACGTTAAATAATCAAAAGTAGCTTTTAAATGAAACAAACTCAAATGACTCAAATATTGAAATGACAGTCACCATAATACCTAGCTTGTACCTCATGGAGCAAGACCCAATGTCTTCTGGAAGCAAGTTGGCGTGGCAGATACCATCGTGATGAATCTGAGATCTGCGGTGGTGAGACTGGTCTCCGTCTATGCAAGTGGACATTGTCATCCATTTGTCTCTTGGTACTCCATGTCTGCAAATTGAGGGCCTCAAGACATCGTCTCCATAGTTATCACTAGGAAATGGGGATAACAATACTTACAAACTTTTTCAAGATTACTCACTATAATCTCGGAAACGAAGATTAGATTTTTCAAAATTTTAATATCCATCCTTCCGCTCCGCCGAAAGATTTTTCCCGTGTCACGATAATCAAAGAAATATTTAATGCATGGCTTGTGTGAAGTTAATGTATCAGGACCATTATTAATATAGCGAGTTCTTCGATATTAACCTCATAATTTCAAATTTAATTCATCCAACTTCTCCCTCGAAATAAAAGATCCAATATTAACTTAAAGAGGGAAAATATTATTCCTTAATCACTGGAGTTCTTTGCATGTTATGATAATCACAGAAGAGGATGGTGAAAAGAAGAGAAAGCTTATGTGGCGACACGTTGAATACATTTGCACGAGAAAATTCAAAAAATAACTAGTCCAAAGTTTACAAGAATTGTTCTTCATTACCTATTGAATAAAGGAATGCTAATATCGTATAGACGTCTGGCATAGTCCGAGCAGGTTGTGTTCCAGAAGTATTTGATACAAAGGACTTAGTAATATGGTGTATTGACAACTTCGAGAAAGACCGAAGGATTATCAAAATAAATGGGTGCTCGTCAATTTCTTTGGGGCCACCTACTTTCAATCAAATGCTTAAATTGTCGAAGCCAACTGCAATATTTAAAGTCGAGGAAGCCAAAAAATTTATCAAAGCTAAAAATGGTGGCAGAGATATATTGCTACAAACCCTGGAGGATCCCTCGATAATGTCGAAGGACTTATCTTTAATACAGGTTAGTTAGCTCAAGAAACCCTACAAAGAAATTGCTTGGTTCTTAGCTATAATTCTCAGGTTGGAATCCACTATTGTTATTACCAAGCTGGCTCTGTATATCTTGTATTACTCAATTCAAGGCAAAAGGGTTTTTGATTGGTCAAAAATTATATCCACATAAATAATATCTTAATTGTCGAACTTTAAGAAAGACAAAGAGTTATATATGTCTTGGTGTTTAATTTTCGCTATCATTGATAGCCATGAATTTCAAGGGCTCCATATTTCAAAGCAAGTTGATCTCATGACAAACCTATTTTATACTTGGTATCCAAATCATGAAAGCAAAGAGAAATGTACCACTTCTATGAAGTTTACAACTCTTTCCTTTCTTCTTTCAAAAAATTAATGTGTGGGGAAATTACTTCAAGATTGTCATTAGAAGCGACATCATTTTTAAATCAAAGAGGAATAGTTGAATACAATGAATATTACAACATTATCAGAATCTATTGTTCCTGTGTGGCACCTACTTATCTCCCACTTTATTTGTCTGATAAAATGTTCATAATAGAAGTATGCATACAATATAGATTATGGGCGAATTTCTTTACTCAAAGAAAGAAAAAAAAGTTTATTCAATTACCATGGAAGGTCGATGAGATTATGGTTAAGAATGCCTCAAATATTGATGAATTCATTGTTCAATTTGAGCCTTATAAGCTAAAGGTGGCCAACTATGTGAAAGGGTTTGATCCACAACATTTTTTTATGAATCATATCATTCCCATTGGTTTTAGTGTCTCATAAGTTAACACATACATATATGAGGAGGAGAAAGAAGAAAATAATTCTCAAGAAAAATTAATCCAGGACCTTGAAACTATTATAAGCACAAACGAGGCATATAAACAACATGTAAAGGTCACACGTGAAAAAGGTTATAAATCTCAAAGTTCATCTCAAAGAAGTGACACTCCAAAACGACATACCCAAAAAATTGTCCAAGACAAACAAAATCATTTAATCAATAATTTAGGGGGCAACGATGATCCTGGTCATGGTAAAAACAATATTGAATCAACCCACATAATACCAAATTTTAAGAGAAAAAGGAATAATAAGCACGAAGAGACATAGCAATGAATACATGAGGATGATATCCTTTTGCAAGACATGGACCTTGATGTTGACATAGAAAACATTGAATTCCCAAAAGAAGAGCGAAGAACTCTACCAAAAAAGGAGCTAATTGTCCAAGAAACCACTTTTGATGAAGAGGAGTCATTAACACTCCACAACGCATCATTTGATAAGGAACTAAAAAAGCTAGTGTTTGAAAGTGTAAATTCAAGAGGGAAAAGGGTAAAAGATTCAACAATGGATTTAAGAAGGGTTTCAACATCCAGACTTTCAAAAAATCCATATGGTCAGTGGAAATGCCCTAGATGTACCAACTGACAACATGGAAGCGGAAAATGGTGAGATCGGAAGAGCTAATACCTAGCTTGTACCTCATGGAGCAAGACCCAATGTCTTTTGGAAGCAAGTTGGCGTGGCAGATACCATCGTGATGAATCTGAGATCTGCGGTGGTGAGGCTGGTCTCCGTCTATGCAAGTGGACATTGTCATCCATTTGTCTCTTGGTACTCCATGTCTGCAAGTTGAGGGCCTCGAGACATCGTCTCCATAGTTATCACTAGGAAATGGGAATAACAATACTTACAAACTTTTTCAAGATTACTCACTGTAATCTCGGAAACGAAGATTAGATTTTTCAAAATTTTAATATCCATCCTTCCGCTCCACCGAAATATCTTTCCCGTGTCATGATAATCAAAGAAATATTTAATGCATGGCTTGTGTGAAGTTAATGTATCGGGACCGTTATTAATATAGCGAGTTCTTCGATATTAACCTCATAATTTCAAATTTAATTCATCTTAACCTCATAATTTCAAATTTAATTCATCCAACTTCTCCCTCGAAACAAAAGATCCAATATTAACTTAAAGAGGGAAAATATTATTCCTTAATCACTGAAGTTCTTTGCATTTTATGATAATCACAGAAGAGGATGGTGAAATGAAGAGAAAGTTTATGCAGCGACACGTTGAATACATTTGCACGAGAAAATTCAAAAAATCACTAGTCCAAAGTTTACAAGAATTGTTCTTCATTACCTATTGAATAAAGGAATGCTAATATCGTATAGACGTCTGGGATAGTCCGAGCAGGTTGTGTTCCAGAAGTATTTGATACAAAGGACTTAGTAATATGGTGTATTGACAACTTCGAGAAAGACCGAAGGATTATCAAAATAAATGGGTGCTCATCAATTTCTTTGGGGCCACCTACTTTCAATAAAATGCTTAAATTGTCGAAGCCAAGTGCAATATTTAAAGTCGAGGAGGCCAAAAAAATTATCAAAGCTAAAAATGGTGGCAGAGATATATTGCCATAGACCCTGGAGGATCCCTCGATAATGTCGAAGGACTTATCTTTAATACAGGTTAGTTAGCTCAAGAAACCCTACAAAGAAAATGCTTGGTTCTTAGCTATAATTCTCGGGTTGGAATCCACTATTGTTATTACCAGGTTGGCTCTGTATATATTGTATTACTCAATTCAAGTCAAAAGGGTTTTTGATTGGTCAAAAATTATATCCACATAAATAACATCTTAATTGTCGAACTTTAAGAAAGACAAAGAGTTATATATGTCTTGGTGTTTAGTTTTCGCTATCATTGATAGCCATGAATTTCAAGGGCTCCATATTTCAAAGCAAGTTGATCTCATGACAAACCTATTTTATACTTGGTATCCAAATCTATGAAAGCAAAGAGAAATGTACCACTTCTATGAAGTTTACAACTCTTTCCTTTCTTCTTTCAAAAAATTAATGCGTGGGGAAATTACTTCAAGATTGTCATTAGAAGCGACATCATTTTTAAACCAGAGAGGAATAGTTGAATACAATGAATATTACAACATTATCAGAATCTATTGTTCCTGTGTGGCACCTACTTATCTCCCACTTTATGTGTCTGATAAAATGTTCATAATAGAAGTATGCAGACAGTATAGATTATGGGCGAATTTCTTTACTCAAAGAAAGAAAAAAAAGTTTATTCAATTACCATGGAAGGTCGATGAGATTATGGTTAAGAATGCCTCAAATATTGATGAATTCATTGTTCAATTTGAGCCTTATAAGCTAAAGGTGGCCGACTATGTGAAAGGGTTTGATCCACAACATTTTTTTATGAATCATATCATTCCCATTGGTTTTAGTGTCTCGTAAATTAACACATACATATATGAGGAGGAGAAAGAAGAAAATAATTCTCAAGAAAAACCAATCCAGGACCTTGAAACTATTATAAGCATAGACGAGGAATATAAACAACATGTAAAGGTCACATGTGAAAAAGGTTATAAATCTCAAAGTTCATCTCAAAGAAGTGACACTCCAAAACGACATACCCAGAAAAATGTCCAAGACAAACAAAATCATTTAATCAATAATTTAGGGGGCGACGATGATCCTGATCATGGTAAAAACAATATTGAATCAACCCACATAATACCAACTTTTAAGAGAAAAAGGAATAATAAGCACGAAGAGACATAGCAATGCATACATGAGGATGATATCCTTTTGCAAGACATGGAACTTGATGTTGACATAGAAAACATTGAATTCCCAAAAGAAGAGCGAAGAACTCTACCAAAAAAGGAGCTAATTGTCCAAGAAACCACTTTTGATGAAGAGGAGTCATTAACCCTCCACAATGCATCATTTGACAAGGAACTAAAAAAGCTAGTGTTTGAAAGTGTAAATTCAAGAGGGAAAAGGGTAAAAGATTCAACAATGGATTTAAGAAGGGTTTCAACATCCAAACTTTCAAAAAATCCATATGGTCAGTGGAAATGCCCTAGATGTACCAACTAACAACATGGAAGCGGAAAATGAAAGATAAAAAAATAAAGTCAGAGAATTGGAAGACGCTTTGATGCCACCTCCAATCTTTGCAAGACCACTTGCTTCTGTCTAACCCGGGATGAATCCTGGTGGCTTGCTTGAATCCAATTCTAAGTGGAGAGGAACACCCATTTTAATTGTTGAAGTAAGAAAATTTGTTGAGGAAAACATCAAAAAGAGAATGTCTCTTGTCCTTGAAGCCTGGGATATTAGTAATAATATTATGGCTTTTGGTTCAAAATTTTATAGTTTCAAAGATCATCTCCAGTTTGATTATGAGAATGAAGAAGACTTTTACAAGGATGATGTCACTACTTTTATTCTAAAGATCATGAACATGACAGAGTTGAAAAGAAAGTAAGAAAATTTTCCCTCTCAAGCCAAGGTAAAGCAACTTAAAGCATGTTGGATTAAGAAAATAAAAACTTTGAAGGAATTGTTGGAAGAATATAATAAAGTAATTTCTAAAAGGGAGACTTTGTATCAAAAATTGACTGAAATTGATTTAGCTGGAAACACCGAAGAAGTACGAGACCCTCACTTAATTCTAAATTCTATATTTATTACAAGGGAGAAATTCGAGGAACGCGTGGAAATACTCAAAAGCTTGTTCGTGGAAAAGTTTAATGGTATAAAAGAATATAATGAAGATGAAATTGATAATTGGTTGGTTTTAATGGTATAAAAGAATATAATGAAGATGAAATTGATAATTGGTTGGTTAGTTACTCAAACAAAAATAAGTATATTGAAACTTCATTACATCAAATATCATTTGATTTAAGGGAGCTAGAAAGTACTTTATTTGATATAAGGATTAGACAAGAGATTAATGTCACCCCAATGATGGATTATATCGAAGAATGGTTAAAACAAGCCTTGTTAAAAATAACCGAAGAAGATCAGTTGGGAACTGTCGAAACCAACCAACCAACCGTAACAAAGAATAACATAAAAGGCACAGTGAGCATCAAATAATTGGAGAGATTCCATCACAATAAGTCCATATTGATCACATTCCTTCTTTCCTTTTTAGGATTCATCCAGTTGTATGTATTCTTTCGATAGAAAAATATAACCGAATTCTGACAAATTCCTTTTGTCATTTGTCCAAATCTTGTTGTTCGTGCTTTGTGCCAGATCCACATCTTCTTCTACTTTTTTCTTGTATATATTTTTATGGTCCACGGGAGCCCCAATCCCAGTCCATTTATGGACAAACGCCTTTAAATTACTGAGATTGTAAAAGACTTTATTATTTTGAGAAATCCCAAAGAACTATTTCGGGGTTGTTTTTTACATTGTTTTATAACTCTGATTTTGAGTATAAGATATTTGAAGTCGAATCATCAAATTCTCTTTTGATCTTTATAAGTAATACTATTTCAAAGTTCTCTCATGTGTTGGACCATATTTCCTTTTATTTTTTAATGTGATAAAAAATATCTAAAATTGTGATGGATGTGAGAGTTTTTGTCATTTTATGGAATTTATTCATTACCAACAAATGTGATGTTTAAGGTTCCTAGTCCATTTCTCAGAAACTCCTATATTTTATGCCATTTTAAATTTTGTTCAGCGATAAAGTTTTGGGTTTTGGTCTGAAGCAACATCTACATTATTTTATTGACATTTAAAAGAAAAAAAAATTGAAGAATTTACAGAGGAGTACCACCTCTATAAAAACGTAGTGGGATTCATATCCTCATGAGGTTATCGTTTCGGTCTTAACAGATTCAAACGTCAACACATACATAGAGAGATGTTGATATCTCAAGTTGAACCATTTATGGTTCCAGAAACATTGTGAACAAGTTTTCTTTCATCTTGATGTCTTTGACAAAAATTGGTGGTTTATTATTCCATGTACACCCAAAGGAAAGAGAGTTTTTGAAAATGTACATGTTGCATTTCTTGCATTGGGTCAAGAAGAGGATGATGTAAATGTCAGTGTGGAATTTTAATTAACCAGAGTTGTGATTTCATAAGCTATATTTTGATAAATGAAATTCACCCAATGTTTGTCTCGACCAATGGGATACAAACATATTAACACCAAACATAAATGATGCAGGTGCATTGAGAGTATGGTTACAGGTAAGCCAAAGTAAACCCCAGAGTATGATTGATGATGATGCAGGGGGAGTAAAAGGTATAGGTATGAAGACATGTGATGCAAGAATGGTTGATTAACCATGTACAAGAAAAGGTTTCCTAGAGAAACGACGGATGCAATGGTTGGAAATACATGTATTCTAGTGGACAGTAACTTTTTTATATGGACCTCAATGATCTTTATGTTTTTCAGGTACAAGATAAAAAATAAAAATAAAAAGTACGAGGATTAAGAATGAAGAAGACCAAAGATTGCAGAAAACAAAGAGTAGTGAACACAAAGAAAATGAAGATGAGACTAGTTCAAAGGACCAAGTGAAAAAGAGGAATAATGGGATCACAAGTATTTGTTAAGGGGGAAGCATGATGAAATAAATCCTACTTGTGATCATCGATAATTAATAAATTATATGATGATTTGTAATGATGTATACTAATTCTAGAAGTCAATGTATGAATTGGAGAAGAGGGGAAATGAGAGAAACTAAAGATGAAGATTTGTTGAGAGATTCATGGAGATATTGTCGAGCGAGTTATGGACATAGTTATGGAGATGGTTTGAACTAACCATCTAATAATGAAATAGTTGTTATGCTCACCTATCATTATATAAGGGACCATTTGTACACGAGAATGTAACACACAAGAATGATGGAATACATAAAATTTCCCCTTCAAGGGTTTCTTGAGCATAAGCTCTCGGTGTGACTTGCTTTGCATAATGTAGTGTATGAATTTGTGTTTTATTGTTGTGCCACTCCAATTTCATCAATAAACAAGGTAAAATGATAAACCATTAAAATTTGAGTGTTTTAATTGCACAAATATATGATCTTAAATATAGTCATTGTTCATCTTTTATAACATTTGTTTTGTAAGTTAGAACTTTATATTACCTTCTAAGAGAAAAATAAAGTACATTCATAGTGTCCCTGTGCTTGGGCCACCAATAGAGGAAACCAACCCAAGCCCAAGACTAGTCAAAAGGCAGAGCTACCCTCCAGAGGCTAAAAATTGATAATATTCTACAGTTTCCCCAGACATAATTCAAAACATTAATAGCAAAACTAGATTGGAACCTATAACTAAGAAAAAAGACTAACATTTGAGTAGAGGTTGATCTCACTAAGATGAACGAGAGGCTGGATATTTTAATGGGTTGTGCATTAGGCATTGCTAAAGACAAGTAGGTCACTCTGGAATGATGATGGTGCGACTTGGCATCTCCTGGGTATGTTAGTGTTGCTGAGGATTGTAACATATATCTAACAACAAATTGAACTTTTGGTCAAGCATTTCCATCATGTACCTTTGATCCACCTGCTTACTTCGAATCTCAAAGATTAACCTCAAGTGGTCCTTTGTCAGTCGAGCATTCCCTGGTTCTTCCTCTGAATAACTATTTGTCGTGTCAGTCTAAGGATGTGAGGAGGGGTCACAGGAACTTGGGGTGATAGGTTCATTTCCTTCTACCTTAGTTGAAGGCTCGTTCTGCGGCAGAGGAACTGAAATCTACTTGTTGTCTTCAATCGTTGGCTCATCCCTAAGCTCATACCATTCAACCATACAGCCCCAAATCATGGCATCATCCAGAGTCTCCTTTGAATCCTTCATGTCGACTAAGGGAGATAAATTGCCTTGTGGAATAGCGGTCTGGGTCTTCATGTTGTTGGACTTGCTAACATTGTCATTGGCCAAGGACATTAGACTTCCATGCCTATTCTCAAATCTTTTAAAGGAACCTAAACCCCTACATACTATTCCTCGTTCACGAGGCATAATGAAGAAGAGAATGCCCACAACTAGAGAGAGGGGATCAAACAATCGCATTACCAACAGGAAGAGAGGTGTGACAGGTGACCAAACCAGATGCAGGGAAGCATGATAATGCATCCCATCAACCCACATTATTGTTAATTGAAACTCGTGCTCCGACCATTGCAAGATGGCCATATTTACTATTGGCACAAGCGGGTTATTACTACCTTCTCTTCACCAGTATCAAGAACCAATGCTCTACCCATTCTCGCACGCAGGAGGGCTCACCAGTATCAAGAACCAATGCTCTACCCATTCTCGCACGCAGGAGGGCGATTATCAACTTGATGACCAGGGAGCGATAGTTAAACCAAGCTTCATCCACCTGTCCCTCTTGGAGCTCGGAATGCTAGGTGTCAAACCCTACACTCACCGAGATTGATCATCATATGGACCTTTGTATCACCCCATCCAGGGTTTTATAGCTTCAATGAATAAGTAATATATATATATATATAAACCATGATAATGCATCCCATCAACCCACATCGTTGTTAACTGAAACTCGCGCTCCTACCATTGCAAGATGGCCATATTTACTATTGGCACAAGCGAGCTATTACTACCTTTCTCTTCACCAGTATCAAGAACCAATGCTCTACCCATTCTCGCACGCAGGAGGGCAATTATCAACTTGTATATATATATATATATATATATATATATATATATATATAATTAGCAATCTTTTTTTCCAAGGAAAAAAAATATGTATTTTTATTAATATAAACACGGATACATAGTCAAACGCCAATGTTATTTTGCAATGAATTTAAGCCCTTGTCTTAACAATTATGTATACATGTCCCCCTCAAACATAATTGTAACTGTATCTAGAATTTCATTTGTATTTGTTCATCGAAAATGAAAACATGAAAATCATGAAATTAATTCACCCTGAAAAATTGTAGCCCAAAAAATGTCCATTGTTTTATACCAAAACGATGAAAGAAATAATATATTAGATCCAAGGGTCATGATTATATTAAGTTGAGTGTCCACTGTGGATTATAGAAATAATTTAGGTTCATCGTTCCAGTCCAATTCCAACTTTTGAGAGTCCATTCACTGACATGTTCATATCCTTATACAAATGAGACAAAGATATATGCGAGAATATTATGGGAAGACTATGTACTTCCTCACACAAAGGTTGCAAGGTGAAATTTATGAGTGTAATTTCCTTGCACATCCATTGGATAACCAATATTGAATCACAAAGATTTAAACTTGTGTTATACCAAACTCTTATGCTAACCTCGAAACCAATTTGAGAGTCATTAGTTCACAATAGTTAATGGTTTCTTGATCAATACCAGCTTTGAAAGATATGCTATAATTTGAAGATAAATATAAAATTCCTCCCGGTCCTCCCTTTGGAGGGTTCCCCTGTGATGCACCATTAAAATATGCCCATAGGATGTCCTTGTTAATTATCTCTTCTGTCGAAATATGAGTGATTGATTTTTTATGCAACTGTGAGTAAGCATTTAATATGTTTAGGGTCTAGATTGCACATTTGAGAGGTGATGTCTCTTTATCCTCAGACAACTTCAACTTCATGGCTAGCTAGACTCTCCATGCTATGTTAAGTGGAATATGTCCAATCTTATTTGTATCCTTTTTGGTGCACCAAGAACTAAAAGCCTCTTCAATACCTTTACATGTCTAGAGGTTACTTATCCATGTCATCCTTTCCACCTCTTTCCATACCGCCTTGGTGTAAGGACATCCCAAAATGATGTTTGACAAAGGTTGCACCATGCTGGCCCAATGAAATTCCTTTTATTAAGGACTTCCCAAGTGGGTGCCCTGTTGTGTAAAATCAACCACATGGAGATCTTGTTTTTTGTAGGGCTTTTGAATTTACATATAGTTCTCCACCACTAGATCTAATGTCCTTCTCTTTCTTCCTCAACTAGTGCTTTGCAACCTATTTATGGATACATATGTCCCTGTTGGATTTAGTGACCATATCAATTGATATTCTACTTCTCTTAGTCCAACACTGTTGTCTTTCAATATGTTTATGTACCTTCTCCACAAATTAGCATATTATTCCACCAATTCTTCCACTAATGATTAGTAATCTATTATAATTGTTAATATTATTAATTAAGTACGGAGTGGCAAGTGCGGGGGAGTCATCAACTTGGGTGGTTGGGATGAATGATTGTGATCCTCCCCACCCAAGTTCACTTCCCTCGAGTGACATGTTGCAATGGCTTCAAGCCCTGTTTTTGTTGTTGACCAACCTCATGCCTTGACTGGGAGAATCTTTTTCAAAGATTTTAAAGCCCCAAGGGTTAGCTCAATTGGTCTAGAGAAAGACGTGAGCTCATCATGCTTGTTGTTGGTCACGAGTTTGACTCTCTTGATTCCCCCGGGGGCGAGGCCCCATAATCAAGGTCGACAATTTACCCCACTTACCATCCACGGATCATGGGGAAGTATTCAAAGGGTTTTCCGTGAGTACATCTCCTCGTAAAAAATTAATATTACACAATTGTTTAATAATAATAAAGTATTATATGTGATTCACCGACTTTCTAAAAACTGGTAAAAAATGAGTGTGTGTTCAAACCCTCTCTTGTTTGTTTTGGTATCGGTTTTGATGGATGGAATTGTCGGGGGGGTTGCCCCCTCCGAATGTCGATACTTGGGTGTTCCATGTCATGGTAGTTTCCTTTGTCAAGCCATACAAGGCTCAACATTCTCAATTTGTTAAACATCTAGAGGAAATGCTTAAGAATAATCTTCCTCCTTCCTGTTCAAGTAAGAAGGCATTTGCTTTAGTTGATCGAGGGCTTGTTGGTGAGTTTAATAGTATATGGCCTTCCACTGAATCTGTTGGGATTTGGTTGCAAAAAAATTGGGTTCTCCTCATCAAGGGTTCCTTAAACCATTTTTTTATGTGGGCAAGGGTTTTATGCCTTTCTTTTTTTAGCATAAAGAAGACAAAGATTTGACCTTCCGCAGTGGTATGCCTTTCTTTTTTTAGCATAAAGAAGACAAAGATTTGACCTTCCGCAGTGGACCTTATTTTTTGGGTGTTGGAGGAATGTATCTAAACAAATGGACCCCAAATTTTGATCCTGAGAATGATGTTCCTTCTACTATTCCTTTTTGGGTCTGACTTCCTCACCTCCCTCTTCACTATTGGAGTGATGGTGCCCTGTGTTGTATAGGTAATTATTTGGGTCGATATATAGATAGGGCAAAGCCAAAGTAAAATATGTTCTCATGTGCTAGAATCTATGTTGAAGTAGATCTAGAGAAAGGTATCTCTAAAGTGATGCTCATCACCATGGATAACTGGCAACATGTGCAAAAATTGGATTATGAGCAACTTCCTTTTAAGTGCAAAATCTGCCATGAATATGGCAATTTTGCAAAAATTGTAAGAAGGCCCTCCCTCCTCAATCTTTTGAAAATGGGTCCGAAGAACAATGGAGAGTTGTGTAAAGGAAATTTGGAACAGGAAATAGTTTTCATCCGGCCTCTGGTTCTGGGCTACTTCTTATGAGCTTGTAAACCCTCAAAAATCCACTAACATTCTCTCTTCGACAGAGCTATCTCAAAAAATAGCTTTGATTCCCTATTGAAAATTCAAGACAACGAAGCTCCTCCCTCTTTGGATGTCGATGCTCTGGATCTTGGCTCAAAGGAGTCTCCTTCAGTCCAAATCCCCTCTTGGTTCCCCCCCAATCAAGAGAAAGACATACCCAAAGCAAGAGAAGGAGAAACATTTAGTTATGATAACGCCTTGTTTTTTTTGTAAGCTAGTTATCGTATATTAATATATGGGGGGCGGGGGTGTATTACAAGTGTTCTTATACTGGCTTTCCACTTGGGAAACCAACCCAACAACATAATGTTTGCTTCTTGAGGCTTGCAACCCAAAATATACCAAAAAATAGAATGTGAAACTTTATAAAAGAATTATCAAAAGGTTGATCTATTGTTTGAGGATTTGCATCATGCTTGTTATAGTTATACATACTAATGAAAAGTAGAAAGCATGTCATTACAAATTAAACAAAGGAGGAAGGATTATCCCGAGGAACCTGGGGGGTTTCCTCATCGCTAGCATTTAAGTTAATGTCAATTTTGGCTGCCATGATGTTGAATTTCTTATTCAACGGATTAATTTGCAACTAAATGTATTCCATATGTCCGGCCAACTCATTATGGGCATTGACTCTTTCAGTTATGGTTTTGCATAGAAGTGTTTTGATATGCCAATACAGGTTGATGGTGCGAAAATACTTTGTATCTATGGCACGGGTTGAGCTTGTATCAGGAATCCATGGTATGAGCTCAACATCAATTTCTGAATTCAGGGTGTTATTCCTTTCCTCATGAAATTTGTTTTCAAACCTATCCATGTCATATTGTGCTTCTGGAGTAGTGAGGGAAAAGTAATTCCCTGCAGGTGTGATTTCATATTGGTGCACTCGAGGGAGTGGAAGATGAGCTCAATGGGAACTACCACGTCTATGTGCTCTGGACCTATCCATTGAGCCCAACCAAAGTCTGAGTGCAACCCTTGCTTGTCGAGGTGAATGGAGGCGAAAGTTGGGGATGCTTTTGTAGTTTTTTCGGTTGTTGCACTGGTCGATGGAGCCATAAACAACTAATTGGAGCAAATCCTTACCCCAATAAACTAAGCATGTCATATTTCTCTCTTTTGGATTGCTCGTACGCCTTCCTATATGGTGGCTTGAATTGTTATTTGGCTTGTACTCGTAGTGGATTTGGTGGTGTAAGTGAATGGTTGTCAACTACGATGCCATGCAAGTACGATCAGTTGAGGCGAACTAGTGAGGAGACTCGTCCCTTGTGATCAAAGCTTCCTGGCGATGACTGCAATAATTGAATGATGTAGCCTTCATGTTGGCCAGCTCGAGCCCAATTAAAGGCCATAAAACCCATTTAATGCTCTGCATGGGATGGGGGTTGGGTGCTTCCACGTGGAAACTAGAAACCTCCGTTCAGACTCCCTGTGGATCCTATGGGAATGAGAGTTATTGAATGGATGTCATCTATCACTTGAATCAAGGTCCGATAAACCCTTGTTGGGGAAATTGACCTCAGTCATTTTGGGCCTGGAAGAAGTAGAACATTTCAAAGATGCAAAGATCACTTTCTTATATGCTAAAGCAAGGGGCTTAGATATTGATTACTCAGTCGATGAGGAGAAAGAAGACAAGGCTTCAGAGGAATATCTTCCTAGAAGTTTAGGGCATAAGTCCCCAAGAATTATATGGGAAGAATAAGCAAACAAAGATATCCATCTAGGACCACAACACATTATTCCTAAAATGTTAGGGTCTTCCAAGCAACCCAAAAACTCTGGTAGTAATGCAACAAGAAAAGGGGGTTGTTCCTATCACCCCTCCAAATAATGATTATTGTCTCTTTGAATTGCAGGGGCTTAGGAAACACTCCTAAAACTCCAGATTGGGGGGGGGATACCAATTCATCCTTTTTTTCTCAAGTTCCTAAAGAAACCAATCCTTCCTCCTTCTATTGATTCATGCATATATCTCTTTGTAACTTATCTTATAAAATCTTAACCAAAATAGTTGTTGCTCAACTTAAAAAAACATTGCCCAAGATTATTTCCCACAACCAAGCGAGTTTTATGCATGATAGACAGATTGTTGATAATATAGTACTTTTACAGGAGGCCATTCATTCAAGATTTTCATCTAAGGAAAAAGGTATGGTGGTTAAAATTGATATGGCAAATGCTTTTGATTGTATTTATCGCTCTTTACTTTTCCAGTGTCTCGGGAAATTTGGTTTCAGTTTGGAATTTATCAAGTAGATAGATTCATGTATCAGTGTCCCTTAGGTCGCCCCTCTAGTAAATGGATGACCGACATATTTTTTTCAAGGAATTTGTTGACTCTATCAAGGATGTCTGCTCTCTCCATTGTTATTTATCATTATGGTTGATGCTCTTAGTTGCAAGCTTGAGCATGAGCGAGAGATTGGAAACCTACCTGGTCTACAGATGGTCCAAGGAGTTAAAAGCCTCAACCACTTGAAATTTGTTGATGATACTCTATTTCTAGGAGGGACCTCTCAAATCATTGTTGTCGGATTCAAACATGCTCTTGACTCATTCCTTGATGCCTCTGGGGGAGAGGTCAATCACCGGAAGTGCCAAATAATGGGGTGGAATGACCGAGCTCATATAATCCAATCCATCTCTCATATATTTTAATTTACTCATGTTAATGAATGATCTTTCCCTTCTGATGTTTGGGGATTTTGATTTCTTTAAAACGCTCAATCTCCCATGATTGGGAACATATTATTGGGAAAATCAGTGAGAAATTCTCTTATTTGGGCTCCCAGTGGATCAATTTGGTTGGTAGGATTGTCCTCATCAAATCGATCTTCTCAACCCTTCCTATCTATCAGTTCTCTGCTTTGTTGGCTCCTAAAGGCATCGCTAAATAAATATCTGCTAGACTAAGGCAATTTCAATGGCAAGGGCAAGCAAAGTGCGAAAAAATCCATCTTGTGAATCGACAACAAGTTAGAAACCCCCAGGATAGAAGAGGTTTGGATATTTGAGATCTCGAGTTTATGAATGTTGTTATGGGGGTGAAAATTTTATTGAGATTTATTTTAGGCAAATTGCTTTGGTGGAAACATGTAATCTAGAAAATATATTTTTGAGGTCCCAGGTTAAGATGTCTTGAGAAACCTCCCAAGATTAACAGAGGCTCCCCCATCTTCAATCTCATGCTCTTCTCTCTTCCAGTGATCAAGAGTCAAGTTAATTGGACTCAGAGCAATGAGAAATTGATTAATTGGTTGGGGTGGAAGAGCAATGAGAAATTGATTAATTGGTTGGGGTGGAAGTTGATATCCTTGCCCCCACATTTTGAACCTTTTTCCTCTCTTCTCATTAATGCCTTGCATGGATGCACCACACAATAATTGTCTATTAAATATGTGCGTGGATGGTGGGATTCCCTCTATTCAATCAACAAACGATTTAAATTTCTCTAGGAAAACATCAATTATTTCCCTCGCTCAACTGTGTGGCAAAAGGTCGACCAACTTCATGGATTACACAGGGTCAACTCCTTTATTTGGCTTCTTGCTCATGGTCGAATTATTACCACTAAGAATCTAAGGAAGAGGGGCATTCTTGGACCTTCTCACTGTGCCTTATGTTCCCAATATGAGGAGTCAATTCTTCATCTATTTGTTTAGTGTGATTATGCTAGAACAACTTGGAGCCTTGCTCTTGGGGATCTTTTCCTCTTTGTGGATTGGCCTACTTTTTACAAAAAATTCTTTACTGGTTGGGAATAGAGATATAGAGGCAATTTTCATCATAAGACCGGATTTAAGTGCTTATGGTAGGCTTTCCCAAAGTACATGTACTGGGCAATTTGGATGGATAGGAAAAGAAAGATTTTTCAGAAAGAGACAATTACCCCTCGACAGGTAGCAATCAAGACCATCTCTTTATGTGCCAAGTATTTTCACTTCTATCCACTTCATCAATATCCTCTCTTAGATTCATATGAATCCTTTTGGGTGAAATTATTTTTCAATGCCTCCTTTCCTATTCCTTTAAAGAGGAAATGAATTCCCTCTCCCAATTGGGTTATTAGGAAATCAATGGTAGACTTTAAAGAGTGGTTGAAGTAGGAGGATATTCATTCTCTATTTTTTGATGGAGCCTCACATAATAATCTCGGGGTGGCAGGCACGAGTGGGAGCCTCCTTTGTCCCAAAGGAAATACCATAGTCCATTATGTGTGGGGGTTAGGGACGACTTCAAATAACATTGTTGAAGCCTACACCTTGTTTGAAGGTTTACATAGAGCAAAGGAGAGGAACATCACTAAAATCACAACTTATGGAGACTCAATGATGGTTGTTCGTGTGATTGTCAAAAGGAGTCACATTAAAAACAACCTACTCAGGGGCATTATCACTCGTATTCTATCCCTGGGTGCAAGTTTTGTTGAGTTCAAAATCTACCACATCAAAAGGAACCTTAACCCCATGTCCAATCATTGGGATAAGGTTGGTTCTAGAAGGACCAAAGGATAAATAAGTATAAATGGTGACAAAGGAGTTAGACATATCCCTTAGTGTCATATGCTCCCCTCTTGTACTATGCATACTGAGACAGGTGGAATGGTCAACTGCACTGGATTTCCTGTTAATCCCCTTGCACACTCGAGGATTACATACAAATGTCCAAGAATTCACTCTAAAAGGTGGCTCTCTAGTTTTGTAGGCGGTGCGATGGCTCTATTAGCACTCCATAATTTCCCTTGGCTGCGGGAGGGAAACCACAGAGGTAACCACATACCACTTTGGGCTTGGAATCTGGCCTTTCCAAACCAAAGAGGACTCTCTCACTGTAAATTAGGCTCAATGGTCATATCTGAAATGGAAATAAGGTTTGTAAAAATATTGGTGGCAGAGTTAGGATGAGGTGATCTCCTATTAAGGTGACAGTGATAGGTTATTCCCAGTTATGCCAATTCTGTATCCACTTGCCTTGGGCTTTTGGGCAAGTACAAATTGTGCAATAAAATGCCCCACATAAACGTAAGACTTCCTTCACTGTAATTGATGTAAGGTATGTTCTCAGTGTATGGATAAGAAGATGTTTCTACATTGACTGCCCTTTTGATGGCTTTCTCATGTTCTTTATCTTCTTTCCTCAATATTTGGATAGAATCTGGCTCTTTCCCTTGAAACTTTGCAAGTTTCTCTTTGTATTCATCTATCCTAGGGAGAAGCATGTCTATGGAGTCCTCCTGCATAAAAGGCAAGTCATGTGGATTGTACTCAATGGTATTTGAGACTTCATCAAACTTGTCTTCACTTGTATAGTCAGGACCATTGGGATCAGTCATGTGCTTGTCGTCTCGCTCTCGACTGTATAATACCTCAAAAGTGCCATCTCACATGGGGATGTGTGCATGGGTGAGGTTCATGCTAAGGAAACCCCCAAGGGCTGTAGACCAACTCCTCGATAAGAGCATCCCCCAAGCATTCGGGACATCAATCACCACTATATTCATGAGGATCCTGATATGTGGAAAGTAAATCAAAAAGACCTCAACGTTCTCACACAACCCATAAACATTGACCCTTTTGAATCAATGCCACATACGTTTCCATACGGTCGGGTTGTCTTCAAACCAAGTTCCATTACCTTTGACATGACATTTGCTGAGGCCCCCAAATCTAGAATACAATAGTTCAATCAGAGGCCATTCATGCCCAATGAAAGATAGAAAGAAGGACTATTGTCCTTTTGTCGATCGAGATACATGGTGTTCAAAATGATGGGAGGATATTCCTTCTCAGTCGGTACCTGCAATAACTTCAAGACTTCCCTCCTTACAGAAGGGATTTTGCACATCTCTGTCACTGGAATCGTCATATTCAATTTTCCAAACATGGCTTCAACGTCTATGTTCAACTGAATCTCATCTGTGGAAGTTGGCTTAGGGAGCACCTCATGTATTGGAGGTGGAGGTGGTGGGACCTCCTTCTTTGCAGATGCAGGAGTGGCAGGCTATGATGGAGGGGATGAAGGTTTATTTCTTCTGGTATATGTCAAATATTCTCTCTTCCTTAGTTCCTTCCTCTGATCGTCTTTCAACTGATTCAAGGCCCGGAGTCTTCCCTCTCTTTCCCCTTGTCTTTTGGCTTTGTCAATCTGTTCTTTTGTGACTTCTTCATCGTGGAAATTACAGATCATATCCATGAAGTTCATATTGTCGGGGACACTCATCTTCTCTGCTTGGCTCTTTGGCATGGAGAACACCAAGGTGTTTGTTCTGTGTCAACCATTCCAACTAGTTTCAAAGTATCAAGGGCCTTTGCTTCTAGTTGAGGCCTTGGTTT
This sequence comes from Picea abies, assembly GCA_900067695.1. NCBI lineage: Eukaryota > Viridiplantae > Streptophyta > Pinopsida > Pinales > Pinaceae > Picea > Picea abies. The sequence continues at coordinate 3,033 of CBVK0100138440.1, read as the reverse complement.
CAAACCTGTGGCATCTCTCTGCTGTCTGGCAAACTGAGGTCTGGGGGCAGATTGATTTCTTTCCACAGTAGTTAATCGACCCATGATTTGATTCTGTGTTTGGACAAACTGAGTACTCATCTGCTTTATCTTATGATTCAAGAGGGAAATCAGATCAGGATCAACCTTTGAGTCAAGGAGATTTTCTTCAATCTCTGCAATGTACTTTTTGGATTATGCCAAAGAAGTGGGCTTCTTGTTCTTCGGAATAAAGTGAAATTGCCCATCAAATGCATCCACATATAGGAGACGAACTGCTGCAACGGTAGGACACAAATCTGTCGGAATTTGTCGAACCTGGTGTCAAATTCACTCACTGTCATGTTCTCCCTTTTCATTATCTGATTGAATTGAGCTACAAGCATCCCATTGTTTTTTTTCGTTGTCCATCTGTTCTTGAATAACTTGGAAAAATCTTCGTAAGACACAACGTGATTGTCAGGTAGCCCTCTGAACCACCTCTGTGCATATTCGGTCAAAGATGAGGCTAGTAGTCTCATGGCTACATCCTCATGTTCCACTTCTACATTTTCCATGTCTCGCCCTACGACATAGAGATGATCATCTGTAATGATGACATTGTTTCCCGAAAACTTTGGCAACCATTTGTGAGACTCTTTCTGCATTGTGTTAAGGTATCTAGGGATGGTGGCCATGTTAAGAGGTTTGTAAAGGTCTTTTACCCAAGGGTGAGCCATTGGAGCAAAACATAATTCAAAATTGCTTGAATCTAAAGAACCATTTAGATGAATTTCAGACCGTTTAACATCCAATTTTAAACATATGAAAGTTTGTAGATGAAGGGAAAGAAAACTAGATTAACATACATGATATGAAACACATACTTCAGGTCATCACCACATGCATCTTTGGTATGAAAAAACTCTAGACATCTCCACTTGTATTCATTCAAATTCAGAAATTGTTACAATGATCAATACAATTTGTCCTTTGTGCTTCTGCCAACCCTTTTGCACATTCAAAATGCTCAAATATATAAAGGCAAGACTCTTCCTCAAGTTGAGGAGGTCGATCTCAACCACTATCCTACAATTTTGGATCTAGTTACATCAAAATAGGAACAAACTCAAAACTGCCTGCTAAGAAATAGGAGACAATTTGTTGGAAAATAGGGGCCAAAGATAACATCGTATCTCTCAAAAAATGATGTATGTTACAAAAATTGGAGAGGTTTTTGGAGATGAACCCATTCTTGAGAAAAACCTCTTCCAGTTTTCGAAAATTCTTCTCTAGTTTCTCGAGATTTGCGCCCAAATATAATAACTAAAACAAGAAATCATTAAATATTTAAATATGAAAATAGGCTGAAAAGATCCCTTCGAATCTCCAAAAACATGACACATGTGCAAACATGAGAGAGGATTTTGTTATTGGGTCTGTTCTTAACAAAATCCTCTTCGAGTTTTTCAAAAAACATCTTTAGTTGTTCGAAACACGATCTTGAAGTTGACTGCAAAAACAACGTGCCTTGCAGACTTTCCGTAGCAAGGTTGCACAACAAGCATTTTTCTCCAGTTGTCTTCACCTGTTTGGTTTCTACAAGGTGTCTGGATGCCAATACTGACCATCCTATAATTCCAAGTGATATGTCGACTTGTATAAATACACAACCTAGTCATAATTCTTTACTCCAGACTTCAAAAAATTCAAACTTAATCTTGGGGCCACAAGATTTGAACCCAACATTCCAATGAGTAGTACAGACATATATTTATTTGATGAAGCCATTGTGCTTTTCATATTGTCTTGAACATCCCAACTGTATTAATTATGCTCCAACAATGGTTTTTTCTGCCTCAACTGTAACCTACAACACTTGCATAGCATGAGATTGCTACACAAGTTCTGTGCATTGCTTTTTCCAAAAATAAATTTATCTTAAAACGTTTTAGTGCTTTGGTGATAGAAAAGACAAAACTGAAAAATGGGGTATGGATCTTATACTTCAGCCACCTTTGCAAGCAGGTCTAATTTTCCCCTTGCTTCCTCATCAACCCTTTGTATGTTCCATCCTTAGTTTCAAAGCCTTGATTTATTTCTTCAATGACAAATTTTGATTGCACAAATTTGCACAACGATAACTAAAGTTGCAACCAATGGGATCAAAGGAACTTACCTAGGTTTGAATCAGGCATTCAATCTTGAAAAATGAAAACAAAACCTTTCAATCATCGAAAAATGGAGAATTGCAGGACAAGAGATAAAAATTATGCAAGACAAAGGATGCATAGCAGATGAGCAAAGCTTGCGTAGCAGGGGAATTTTATGGAACTTTCGAAGGTAGAGGAGCATAACTAATGAAGAAGAGATTTTGCATGAGACTAAGGGAGGGAATAATTTCATATGTCAAGGAAAATCAGATTTCAAAGCGTTGATTAGACATGATTTGACAGTTTGGGTAGTGCCAATGTTTACACAACGTGTGATCTTTACCAAAAATACGACAATTCCAATGAAAACTTGCAAACAGATTCAACTTTGACATAATTCAAAAACTTAGTCCCACTTGCTGACTCCAAGAAAGCTGCTAAAGGATCCTCAAATGAATACACAAGACAATCATACTGTATCAACCCTTAAACTACATCTTTTCTTTCACGCAATTTCAATTGTTGACTATCATAAAAGGACTAAAAATTTGCATTGGACTTTTGCAATGAAATCCATGCTAGAGAAAACAATGATGTTGGCTGCAAAACTAAGTGTTCATCATTCATGTTTCCAGGCTCACAACTAGTCAAAGGCTGAAAGCTTTGACTACATAAACCATCCAAATAACATGCTATAGGGTCGTCAAAGACATGAGAAAATTGTTGCATTTTACTGTCAATTTATTTCGGTGAATCAATGTGACTTTGCACCAAAGCACACTCCTTTGCTTCAGTGATGGTCTCAAATTTTTTCTTCGGGAACTCAAATGAAGCAAAACATAAAGGCAGAGAGTTACCTTTAGTGGATTCACAATTTTCATCA
>CBVK0100138437.1:0-20825 GCA_900067695.1 Picea abies | reverse complement strand
TTGGATCTAGTTACATCAAAATAGGAACAAACTCAAAACTGCCTGCTAAGAAATAAGAGTCAATTTGCTGGAAAATAAGGGTCAAAGATAACATCATATCTCTCGAAACATGATAGTTATTAAAAAATTGGGAGAGGTTTTTGGAGATGAACCCATTCTTGAGAAAAACCTCTTCCAATTTTCAAAAATTCTTCTCCATCTTCTCGGGATTTGCACCCAAAGATAATAACTAAAACATAAAATCATGAAATATTTAAATATGAAAAATAGGCTGAAAAGATCCCTTCAAATCTCCCAAACTATCACACCTGTGCAAAAAATGAGAGAGGATTTTGTTATTGGTTCCATGCTTGACAAAAACCTCTTTGGGTTTTTCAAAAAACATTTCCATTTGTTCGAAACATGATCTTGAAGTTGACTACAAAAACAACGTGCCCTGCAGACTTTGCATAGCGAGGTTGCATAGCGAGCGTTTTTCTCCAATTGTCTTTCACCTGTTTGGTTGCTACAAGGTGTTTGGATGCCAGTACCGACCATCCTATCATTCCAAGTGATATGTTGACTTGTAGAAATACACAATCCAATCATAACTCTTTACTCCAGACTTAAAAAAATTCAAACTTAGTCTTGGAGCCACAAGATTTGAACCCAACATTCCAATGAGTAGTGCGCATGCGCGCGCGCACAGACACACACACACACACACACACACACACACATATTTGATGAATCCACTGTGATTTTCATACTGTCATGAACATCCCAACTGTATTAATTATGCTACAATTGTGGTTTTTTCTGCCTCAACTGTAACTTACAACACTTGCGTAGCGTGAGATTGCTACACAAGTTTTGTGCATTGTTTTTTTCCAAAAATAAGTTTATCTTAAAACGTTTTAGTCCTTTGGTGATAAAAAAGACAAAACCGAAAAATGGGTTATGGTTCTTATACTTCAGCCACCTCTGCAAACAGATCTAATTTTCCCCTTGTTTCCTCATCAACCTTTGTATGTTCCGTCCTTAGTTTCAAAGCTCTGATTTCTTTCTTCAATGATAAATTTTGACTATACATATTTGCACAACAATAACTAAAGTTGCAACCAATGGGATAAAAGGAAATTACCCAGGTTTGAATCAGTCATTCAATCTTGAAAAATGAAAACAAGACCCTTCAATCATCAAAAAATGGAGAGTTGTGGGACAGGAGATAAAAACTGTGCAAGACAGAGAATGCGTAGCGGATGAACAAAGCTTACGTAGCGGGCGATTTTTTTGGAACTTTCGAAGGCAGAGGAGCATAACTAATGAAGAAGATATTTTGCATGAAGAAAAAGGGAGGGAATAATTTCATAAGTCAAGGAAAATCAGATTTCAAAGCGTTGATTAGACATGGATCGATAGTTTGGGTAGCGCTAATGTTTACACAACGTACTTACACAACTTGTGATCTTTACCAAAAATACGTTGGAAAGATTGGTACATATGACATAATGATTTATGATGGTTCCATATTTCTCACCAAATGTCATTATAACTCATAAAATCATTTAAAAACCATTTCCTTTAGACCTTTGACTTGACTATTTATCATGACAACAACCTCAGACTCATGACTGGTGACTAATGCATACACTTAATAACTCAAACTAGGAATGCATTGGTCTTCCCAAGACCAAATCATGACTTTGCCAACTCTTCACATACATATGAACACACCTTAAAATCAAGGACACTAACAGGCTCAATATTTGTGCATTGTGTTGATGTTAAGGAGGTATATCTCTATTGGGTCTGTGAAGGGTCTTGAGGCTCTGTACATGGATATTTTCGAATTTGCTTATTGGAAAACTCCCTGGTGGCTCTGCTGGCTTCGGTTTGGGTTGTTGGGCTCGGTGCACCTTCTAGGCAGCTTCTAGTTTATTTCCCTCCTTTCTTTGGCTCTGGTTATGCACGCCCTTTGTTTTATTCGATTTCTCTCTACCATGGGCTACATTTAGTTGTCAATTGGGGGTTTGGATTTGGTCTTCTTGAGGGCCGATGAAATTTTAGTCTTTGGCTACAAATGGGAGGAATGTAATCGTCTTGGAGTGATTTTAAAAAAGTTCTTTGGCACCATGAAGAATTTGCTTAGGAAAATAGATTTTCTATGCAACAACTTTCTTCGAAATTTGGGGAATTCGAGCAATCCTTGGCCACTCTATCCTCATTCAAATTTTGGGATTTCGAGATTGCCTTGGCCACCTTGAATCGAAGAATGGATGACATGGAGCTTGATATCCAACAATCAAAGGCCTAGGACCATCCTCATCCCTCAACCTTTGCATATGTCCTTCAAGGCATAATCATACCTCAAGATGGTGGCAATGGCAGTGGTATTGGCGCTATCGATCATGGAACAACCCCCATGGACACTGAAGAAGGGCCTCAACATTAGTTCAGGGCTCTATACTTTCAAGATTCTGTCTCTTCTAACTAGTTTGTGTATTTCAAAGTCTTGTGGTGTCTAGGACAATTCTACAAAGATGCAATTAGCTTGGATGAACATAATATTAGTTGAGATAGGACTCTATATGATATTGTCTCAGTTCTATAAATATTTTCAGGATGAAAGCCTCCTTTTGTAAGACTTTTTGGATGTTGTTTGCCTCGACACAACCCCCTTTAATAAAAGTCATGTTCAGTTACTGTTAAAAAAAGATTAATAAAGTATTATTAATTGGATACAATAATTTTTATTAATTAAAAAATTAATTATTAATAAAACATTTTTAAGCTTTTATAATTTATTATTAAATTGAGCATGTGAAAGGAGCTTAAAGAACCCCAATCAGGAACAATGGTAACCTGTAATAATAATAAGGTAGTATTGTATGATAAATCTATCATCAATACCACATGTGCAATGTCTTTCTTTGAGCACCCTCCCATTGAGGATCGGTTAGAAATCTCCAAACGAATGGTGTCAAAATGGTGTGCAGATTGACACAAATATGATGCAAAGAAACATACTTGTTTTTTTTAAGTGTTTTGGTGTCATATCACAACGGAAAAGCCACACTCTAAATATTTCCCAAACACTATGCCTTCTAGGAAAAATCACAAAGCCAAGGTTGTGAGGGCATCAAAGGTGCTCTAGCCCTATATTGTAGTATCGTGGGAAAACTCTAGCAAGAAGAAGATGCTTTGTATTTGGTTACATTGTTGTGACTCTCAAGTTCTTCACAAAAACAACATCTGGAGAGCTTGTTCTCTCTTCAACAATGCCCTTCTTTATTGAAGAAATGGTGCTACTTTATCTGACAAATAACTCAAGTGGTGAAACTATTATGTGCTTGGAAGATCAATTCCTTCTCTTAAGTAGAAGACAACTTCAAGTGTTTGTATATACATTGAGCTGCTACAAAATCATTGATTTGATTCTTCTCTTCTTCGTCTCAATCTTGGGTTTTGCTCTTCATCAAGGAAAGTAAAAATCTCAGTTTAATATGCAAGGGGTTCTTTAAGAGCTTTATGAGACTGTGGCATGGACACCAACACTACTGCAACTCTTTACTTGACATCTAAACTAGCTTTGCATAAGACATGGCTCTCTTGCTATGGACTCTAACTAACGAGGTATATTGGTAGTCTTTGTATGGAGTCCCTCCTCTAGGATAATTGCAAGATATTGATTCTTCATGACTTCATTACTCTTAGATTGATCCTCTTTTCCAGACAAAGAACTCCACTCTCTGGGGTGAGTTCTTTGGTTTTTGTTGTCCATAAAACTGTAAGAGGCCATCTACTCTCCCCTTCTAGGAATTGATTTCCTTCTCTAGCAACGACTACAATAGAAGGTAAATAATTCTCCCCACTGGGAGTTCGCTCTCTTCTCTACCAAAACATTGGTATCTCTCCTTCGCCAATTGCTTGGGGGAAATTCCTTTTCCTTCATCAATGATTTCCTTTTGCTTAATTGATTTATCCACTGCTAATCCAATGGGAGAAATTTGAACTCATCCTAGCTACCAAAATGTTAGAAAGAAAATCCTTCTTCCCTAATAGTTAATCTAATTTCTTTCCTCATCTAGGAAAATGTTCTCCACCACCAATTGTTTGGGATATCTCCTCTTCATTGATTCCAAAATTTTATAGGAGCATTTTGATTCCTCTTAACAATGAATTTTGTGATTCCAAAATTTTATAGGAGCATTTTGATTCCTCTTAACAATGAATTTTGTAGGTTTTTCTCCAGCAATTTTTTTCTAGGTTACAAAGTTCAGGGAAAAACCTCGAGTACTTCCCCTCATTTCGAGTTGGATGGTACCCAGGGTAAACCCTAGAATCTTCAGGGCACAAGGCTAATCAACAACAAAGCTCGAAGCCATTACAACAATATATTCATTATGAGCTCAACATGTCACTTACAAGAATTGAACTTGGGTGGAGAGAAAAACAATCATTCCTCCCAACCACCCGAGCTAAACCTAATTAACAATTCACTTGAAAAATACAAAGCCTTTTTGAAGGAGGTGTTACCTTTGACCAAGGATTTGCTTCTCTTCCATATTTAACACCTCACATTTGGAATGATTCCCTTCACCAACAAGACACAACATGACACTTGGAGACTTACTCCACTGTACATGGCCACAACTTCACATTTGACTCAAAGACACATTGCTCAAATTTCCATCCTTGGAATCTTTCCTTGGAATGACAACAATGTAAAAGTTTGGGTGTATATGAAAATTGCCATACGTCTCTTCCTTATTGACTTACAAGGTTTCTTGGTAAATGAGAGAGAGGATCCTCTTCACAACTTCGTGGTGACTCTTAGGCTATCAAGCCTTTACCCAATCCAACTCCACTCATATCCATTGTTGTTTGGAATGAGCTATGGAACATGGTCTTTAACTTGTTCTTTCATAAAAACATGCAAAGCCTCTCCAAGAATCATAAAAAGTTTTCACAATAATACTAAGGTAGGTGGTTTACCAAGATAAAATGGAAAAGAGTTTTTATAGTTGTATAAGTTATTTCAAAGTGTCAAGAATGCAATAAACAACCACTCATTTACATTAACTTTTTTTATCCACATACTCAAACTTTACACATTATTCATCTTGAATCTTTAAATTTACTTCATTAATCCATTTCAAATCACAAATCCAAATTCTAAAACCTATGAAACAAATGACAATTCAACCTAGTTAAATGAGCGTTGAAGAAATCATGAAAGATAGTAATCCACTTCCTTCATGCACAAATCCAAAGATTATGCAAAACACATGTAAAAAAAATGTATTTTTATTTTAAAATACATTATATCCAACATACATAACGACAACACTTCAAAGTATCAAAAGTAGCTTCGCCACTATTCAAATCACAGAACAAATTGAAGGCAAAGCATGATCATAAATTTCAACTTTTCCAATTTTGGATAAAGGGAGTATCACGAGAAGCATGGGAAAATGTTCCCCCCATAATAGGCATACATTCATTGTATTCAATGTTCCAAAAACTAGATGCGTAAACCCTAGTGGCGTGACTTGATCGTCGAATATCTAGAATCCCTAAACATGACAAATGTTATTTAGTTATCAAATATATAAGATTCATAAACGACACTATACATGCATATTCATTGTATAAACGAGATTATACACGCATATTCATTATATACGGATTTTTTTTCGCATTTATTTTATACTGAACTGCGAAGATAAAGTAAAATTTTAAATTTATTAATATCAATTAGAATTTATAAACTCAAAATCTGTTATAAATTAGTGGATTTTTTATAAATTATTTTAATTAAGTTTGGTTTGTATTTTATTTTTTATAATTATTTTAATTAAGTTGGTTTTTCAAGTATTTTTTCATGATTCATGGTTGATAAAGAAGGTAAATTCTCGGCCTCCTTGATTATGAAACATAATGTCGAGGAGGTTAAGAGAGTCGAACCTGTGATCTCCCCAACTTTATATGAGAGATTTTATGTTTGGATCATAACCGCTTAAGTTAACCATCAAGACTAAAAGTCATTCATGTTTATTATGACCTTTGATCTCTTTTTTCAGAACATTGTCCTTTTGTTGCATGCTCCTTTTATATACTCATTTGCGTATTCTTTCTCCATCATTCTTTTCATATTCTTTCTTCATCGTTCGTTCTTTTGTCGATACTATCATCTTTCACACACTTCCATCATTCTTTTCATATTCTTTCTCCATCATTCTTTTGTCAATACTGTCATCTTTCACATACTTTCATTATCATGAATTTCCTTTCTCCATGTCTATATCGAGACAATTATTTTTTTCTAGGTTACATTGCATAGGGAAAACCTCCAAATGTTTCCCCTCATTTCAAGGATGGTACCCAAGACAAATCCTAAAATCTTCATAACACAAGGCTAATCAACAACAAGGCTTTAAGCCATTACAACAACAACAACAACAATAATAATAAAAATAAAAATCTAATTTTAAGGTCACGGGCAAGCCGGACACCAAATTGGTGTATGAGACCCCCGTTGTTTGTGGGACAATAGACTCCCCTTTGCACAACGATTTGACTGCTAAAGTTTATGGTGTATGAGACCCCCTTGTTTGCGGGACAATAGACTCCCCTTTGCACAACGATTTGACTGCTAAAGTTTATGGAGGTGTACATACCCTACCCCTTTTGGATTTGAACCATTTGACTGCTAAAGTCCATGGAGGTGTACATACCCTACCCCCCTTTGGATTTGAACCATTTGACTGCTAAAGTCCATGGAGGTGTACATACCCTACCCCCCTTTGGATTTGAACCCATGACCTCTTAAAAGCTCAACATTTCACACGTGAGAATTGAACTTGAGTGAGGAGGATAACAATCATTGATCCCAACCACCTAAACTAAACCCAATTGATACATCGACCACACTCATTAAAAGTTCAACAATTCACACATGAAAATTGAACTTGAGTGGGGAAGATAATAATCATTCATCCCAACCAACTAAACTAAATCCAATTAACACATCAACATAACTTATACGCTCACATATTTTGATCACCCTTTTTTTTCCATTACTTTCACTAACCTCTTAACAAATGCTTCACATCATGATGGAACCCCTCACATCATTTTTCTAAATTTCATTTCTTTAAAAATCATCTCGGCCAAAAGAAAAAATCATCTCACACGTTTCTATCCACACTTTCTTCCCTAGTACTTGCTCTTCACCTCTTAAAAGATGCTTGGACATCATGGTGCAACCCCTCACAACATGTTTCTAAAAATAATTTCTTAAATAAAAAAAAGATATCAGCACGACTCATGTATTTGCGAAGTACCAAAGCATGCTCCTTGTTTTCTAGAACCACCCCATGTTTTTGTGAAGTACCAAACTAGTCTCCTCGTTTTCTAGAACCGCCCCTTTTAATATTTTTTTTAATTCCTTTAAAGCGAACCTATTAAATTAAATCCTTTTTAATTCCTTTAAAGTGAACCCTATTAAATTAAATCCCTTTTATAAGTAAAAGCCAAAAAAACTCGGTTAATGTTGTAGTAAACAAAGAGTTTAACTCAAACAAAGCGTAGATTTAGAATTAGCAATCATAAGCCATGCGCGATTACTAATAGTGCAGTCAAAAGGGAATATATCGGGTACGATTCTAAGACATTCTCCTCCAGATTATCAGCCGCTTCATGAACCAAAACCCCATATAATTCGCGAATGCCTTCAATTTATTCTCCAATTTCGATCCAAATACGCCCAGTCTTCACTCCAAAATCCGTCCGAATTGCTCAATAATTACTTTGAAAGCCCACATAAGCCCCTTTTGCGTTCGAATCCCCTGCGGTTGGCGTTTTTACCGGGCACTTTCTGTGCGAATTCAGACACAGCACTAGAATTCGGAGTCCTTCAAGCAGAACTAACAGTTTGCATGCTTTGCAAGATAAGACAGCATCGAGGAACGAATGAGAGCCCAATCTGCCTCTAGCCCCTCCTCCACACTCCAGAGGCAATGCTGCCCTTTTTAGGGCACGGATATTGATTTAGAAGAAACCAAGCCAATTGTGGCGGAAATCGCAATTGAAAAGAATTCCGGTATTTATCAGCAGAAGAGACAGACAGATGTTATGTGCTCTGATTTGTTCGGCTACAGACAGAAGGCTTTGAATGAACAGCAGCGGCAGCATCAGAATGGCGGCGGCACCAACTGCCCAGCAGTCACCTGGGCTCAAAACCTACTTCAAGACCCCCGAGGGCCGCTATAAGCTTTCCTATGAGAAAACCCATCCCACCGGACTTCTTCACTATAGTCATGGAAAGGCTGTCACGCAGGTTCATTAACCTATATTTGTAATACCACCTGCATTTCATCTAGTGATTAGTGCCAATGTCAATTACAGCTCTGCTTTTTAAATCCCATTTATTAAATTCAATTGCCCCGAGGAATAAGATTAGAAATATTATTCATTATTAATTATTATAAGGGCGCTCAAATAATATTTATAGAAGCCCTCTTGTCTTCCTCCATGATCGGTTAATACATTATCTCTGCTAGTGTTTATTGGCAGGTGTGTCAATGCATTCTTACCATTCTTTCTTCTTTTGTTTGTGTGTTTTATTTCAGTGTTATTCTTGGTAGGTTTGTGACAATTGCACACACAACAGAGGCGCATCCAATATGGTTTGAAAATCTAGTAATTGGGACCCTGTTATTCTCTGATTGAACTAGAAGTCAGGTCTAGGTCTATATATACCAGGAGGTAGCCTTGACCTAAATTACTTGCATAACTTTACAAGCCTCTATTTTAATTTCTGATGCTTCTTTGGCGCCTATTTAACCCAATATATACGTCGGTATCAAACCAGAATTAGTATGTACAGAAGATAATCACACTGCTACACACAAATGCATATTACACAAATGTTATATTTGATATTGTTATCTTCGGGGGTTGTTTGGAGCTATTCTTTTATATCTACAGGGTTGTGCTACTCATCGTTATTACACTCTGGAGCTGTGCTCAACTTTGATATTTGGCGTGTTCAGTGTTTATTGTGCTCATACAATTTGTGATTATTGTGCTATTTCTAGCGATTAGGTTCATACGATTCTTTGTAATGCCTAGGAGCTGAAGCTCTGTACTTGCTTTATCTAGAGATTATTAAACTCTATGACGTTGTGCCTATTGTGGTTCGTCTTTTGTTTAATTTTATAGCTCGGGAACCGAATGGAGGAAAATGGAAAGGGAAAGATTTAAATGGCTCTATTTTGCAGGCAACCCTTGCTCATCTGAAGGAAAAGCCAGTTTCTCAACCGTTGCCTTCAGCTGGCTTGAGCAGCACGACGGGTGTGAAGTTAGCTGCGAGGCTTTTAGGAGGTGGTAATGGAAGCCGGGCATTGAACTTTGGAGGAGGCAATGGTACTAGTAAAACTATTGCAGGAAGTAAGATTGGTTCATCTGTACATGGGCCCTCGTCTACAACTAATGGGCCTACTACTTCAAACTATGATGGAGAAGGCACATATTTAATTTTTAATGTCGGAGACACTCTTTTTATCAGTGATTTCAATTCCCATGACAAGGTGTGCCATCTTAAACAAATTTCTTTGTACTTCACCTATAGGAAAGAGAATAAGCACTGTATATGAACTATTGCCAGCTTGTTATAAAAGTGTCAATGGTACTAGGTAGTCTGTCTGAATTCTGGTGTTGGTTATCATTTTAATAGGATCCTATCAAAGCAATTCATTTCAGTAGCTCCAATCCAATTTGCCATGCCTTTGATCCGGATGCAAAAGAGGGCCATGACCTTATAATTGGTTTGAACTCCGGAGACGGTAGGCATTCAACTTTTGCAAATTAATATGTATGAAACTTATTCTACAATTCCAACTGTTTTGCTGTTCTTGGTGGCATTCTCATATATGCATAAATCTATGTTTGGTTCTTAAACATGATTTTGTTGTTGCAGTGTACTCGGTCTCATTACGGCAGCAGTTACAAGATCCTGGAAAGAAGCTTGTAGGAACCCAACATTATAACAAAGATGGTTCTTTGAGCAGCAGGTGTGATTAAAGCTGTCATTCTGTCTGCTTCTTTGTTATACTCTCCATAGACATGGCAATTCTCTCAAAAAACCAACTTTGTTTGAGAGCACAATGCTGTATTAATTTTGCCATCTTCAGGATATCTAGAGAATTCTTTTGGAGCATAGCAATGATTACAATTTGTGAGTGTGTTATATAGTGAATATACATAATTCCTATATCCCTAGAAAGTTTGCAGTCAATATTTCTCTTTTTAGGGTCATGAATGACTCCTCATCAATCCCTTGGGTTGAAATTTCTCTTCGCTATCCCGTCAAAAAGGAGAACATGGCTCTTTTGGGATTTAATCCAATTCTTGAAAGTAATGTTCATGAGATTGTGAGTACGTGTGAATCTCTTGCTTATGGATTCCCGTTGCTGCGACTTTAGAGCCTAATCCGTGAGATGCTGGGGATTTATCTAGTGTTTTTTTTCCATCTAGAGTTCAATGTTTTTTTGATCCTTGATAATTTTCCCTTTGTGGGGGACATTTCCCTTTTGTGGGGGACTCCTGGGCATTCCCCCTCCAAAAAGGGGGACTCCTGGGCGTCCCCCCTCCAAAAAAGGGGATTCTTGGGTGCCCCCTCACGACTTTTTCCCAATGGCCTTAGAAAAAGTTAGTCTAAAAAAAATCAAAACCCTAAAGTGAATGTAAATATCTATTTCATGCTTTCGTTGTTCATATTTGTGACTCATCATCGTTTCTCATACATTTAAATATTTATTTTTTGAGGATTTTGGATTAGGTCCTCTATACCGGGGATATTGTTGTCACACACCCGACCCGTAAGTACCTTTTTAAGGGATAGGGATATTGTTGTCTCAATTCTTCTCTATCACAACTCCATCGTCAATCACTGAAACAACAACCATAACACATCAGCAAACTAAACCTTCAGATGGCTGTTATAAAACAGCAGTAAACATATTTATGACAGCAGAAAACTTAGTGTCTTAGCTTGGTCAAAGACAGACCAAGAAGACTTGCTGATAGGACCTGGATTTTCTACACTGACTGGGTGTGCAAATGAGCTAAATTGTCCTGTATTTATATTAATCTGTCTAGTGAATTTTCTGGCTGGGCCGACCTGACTTTCTAGTAATTATATTTTATGTTTATATTTTTCCTATGGAGTTGACTTGTATTTCTGGAAGATAATATTCTAATATTATTTATTTTTCTAGGTTGACTTGTCTTCTAGGGTTTCCACATATCTGTTTGATGGTTCACTTGCTTCCATAATATTCTATTCTAAGTCATATGTTACACGTGGAGGTTAATACCAGTGTTGTATATCTCTTCGATATATTGTTGATATTTCGATAAATTCCAAGTTAAACACATGTCTGATATATTCGAAATATTTCAAGATATTCCGAGTTAGACCCCTGTCTTGCGACATTTTTTGAGATATTTCGATATTTTCTGGCGATGTCACCGAGAAGTTACATTTCGTACCCTCGTTGATACTTTCCCCGGGACGAGATATACAACATTGGTTAATACCTCCTGCATCTACCAAAACATCAACATGGATGCTCCACTATCAATGTACCAAATGCAGGATGGTGTCTCAACTGTCGAGCAACAAACGATCAAGGAACACTCCCTCTCAAATTGAGAGGCAAACTCATCCTCCTCTGCTATATCACCCTGCTTCATCTTCTTCCTATTGGGACATTGTCCAGCATAGTACCCCATCTTGTTACAAGCAAAGCATTTAACTTTTCTCTTATCCCTTTGCTGCTCACCCCCTCTCTACTGTTGCTTGGCCCCACCCTTGGGACGCTTCTTGGTCTTCTTCTTGCCCTTTGCCAAAAGAGCAAGATCACCCTCATCATCCCCACCACGCTGCCGACTAGTAGATCCTAATCCAACTCTAAGCTCCTCCTGCACAAATTCATCCCAGAGCCTCTCCCAACTGGGCATATGCTCTCTAGCCATGATGCCTCACACAAATCTCTCCCAAAGTTTGGAGAATCCATTTAAGGTTGTCTTCACCAACTCAGATGGATCACTATCTCACCCACAACTGCCAACTCGTCACGAATCTGAGAAAATCTCGTGAAGAATGAGGTAACTGAATCTGTCTTCATCATCTATGTGCCCCTTAACTTCTCCTGTAGCACCATCCATCTTCTAGTTCTGGTAAGGGCTTTGGTAAAGACCACACAAGGATTGGCACATCTTTTTAAGATTTTATAAGTGGCTTCCAAATATGGTTTTTAAAAAAGTTTCATTCTTGGAAACCTTAATATACTAATAGATGGTTGTATTTAGAAGAATAAACTTAACCATGTGTAGTTGGAAGCATTGCTTAGATATTCTTGTTTTTATGTGCTTTAATTTACCAAGTCAACTCTCTCATATTACTAAAGGTAAACAACTTATATCTCATACTGAGGTGACCCACTACTTACAAAATGCCAGGTTAAAGAATGAATAATAATCTTTTAAATGAATTGAAAATCTCGACCCTTGTTACCTTTGTCATTTTGTTTTTAAGTTTAGATGTTGTGGAAGTTTTAAAATGTAGATATAGGGAAGGGGGGGAGATTTATAGTCATAGAAGGTATTCCAAGATGCCTCAAGACAGGAGTATATGTTGTCGTTATATATAATATATCTTGGCATAATTGAAGAGGTAGAAGATTTTGTCATCCTTGAAGGTGGAGAATGGTATGTAATGAATGTGATTTCCTAATATGTAGGTTTGTAGTTGTTGTTTTTTTAAGCCAACTCATATAAAGTAGTTGGATATTTACTTATGTGAGCGTTAATTTTGGTCGCACATTCAAATTCTTTGTTTTCAAGAATAACCAAAAAACCAATACTTCCAAAGGTAAAATAATTGGTTGTAATATAGAGGCTTGTACAAAAATGGATACTAATTTTAATTTTATCTACAATAATGTTTTCCTTACATCTATTCAGGAAATGTCAAGGATCTTGGAAGAGAATGGAGCAGTTCAAGAGTCAGAGCCATTTATGCTTATAAGCTACAAAAATCATGAGGTATGTATCCATATTCCAAAAGCTATACTTACAATTAACTTCAGATGCAATATTTGGTTTTGTCTAATAAATGTTTGTAATAAAATAAAATGGAAGAAGATATTTTGTAATGAAATCTATTGTTAACAAATCATGTCATCCAAAGTCTATCAATTTGAATGAAATATGTTCTTAGTAAAATTTGTTGAAATATTGTAACTTCGAAGAGTATTCTAATTATATTTGAGTTATTATTTTATAGATCAAATCCCCTTTTGCGGATTGATCAAGTTGGGTCTTGTATAATATCAAATCCCCTTTTGTGGATTGATCAAACTGTATTTGTATAGTGGTATTTGCAAAGTCGGCCCCTAGTAATTATAAAGTGGTTTTAGCCACTTCTAGGAGAAGTCGACTCAATCAAGTGAAGAGACACAACCCTAGCGCCATCTCACACTTGTATTTATATGTGAGGTTGGTGTCTCATTTACACACACTCACTCACTCATCTAGTGCGCATATCTTGAAGGCAGTTGCAGTTGCAGGAGGAAGGAGAAGAGAGGTGCATGCTCATGCTTGGTCTATCTTTGGTGTTTTGGTCTTAGTCTTGGCATTGTATTGGCAATCTATTATTGAGGAAGTTTTTGTTGGGTTTTCTCCCCCATGAGGGTTTCCCAGGATAAAATTCTGCATACCTTGTGATTGTGTTTCTTTCATTGATCCTCTTTATACTATTGTTTTGGAAATGCATTGAATGCTCATGTAATTTGGAAATAACCTAATAACAACAGTTAAAACTTAACAAAATTGTCGTGGCCATGTTTACATGTAGGCTTTGAAAGCATTTGATCAGTTGGTTGTAGTTGATAAGATTTCTCTCCTTGGTTAGTGCCATAATATTTCAAGTCATGTTATATGACAATTCATGGGAATTCCAGTCTAACACAATTTATGGAGTGAGGTACAAGAACAATATTGTCACTAATTCACACTATAGGTTCTCTAGTGGGTTTGATATCTGAACTAATCAAAATGATCTTTGCATGTTTTCATGGACTGATTTATTGTAGAATGTTTCAAGGACATATTATCTTTAGGATAACCAACAAGAGTGGGATAGGGATCATTTCTTTGAACTAGAAGTGGTGGTGAGAAGGGATAAACATGTTGAACAAATTGTTGTCCTTGATGTGAAAGGACTTATATCATGTATGTATTCAAATATAAGTATCTCATGAAAAAGGTGACTTTATGTAAAAAGGTGATTTCAAAATAAAGTTACCTGAAAAAAGGTGACTTTACATATAAAGGTGAATTCAAAATGAAGTTACGTGAAAAAAGGTGACTTTACATAAAAGGTGAATTCAAAATAAAAAATGAAGTTACTTGTAAAAGGAGTATTAAAAGATAAAAAAAGTGAATTTACGTAAAGAAGTCAAAAAGTAAAATGGTATTTTCCCATGGTTTAAAAAACTTTGGTATTTGCCCATGGTATTTTGAAAAGTGAATTAAAAAAGGGGGAATTAATTATTTAATTAATAGACGTCGTGTCTTTTTGAATAAACATGACTCTTCATGTAGGGTTATGATAAAGTATAAAAGGAGAGGAGTAATGTGAGAAAAAGTGTGGGTGAAAATGTAATATCCTTATGAATAACACTTGAAGTGGGAGGAGTGATGATTAAATATCATTTGAGGAGTGACGATTGAATAGCATTCAAGGAGCGACGATTAAATATCAGCGAAGATCAGATTTCGTGTTCTAGCAAGTAGATCCGACGTTCTAGCAAGCATAACTTGTGAAGGTAGATCTAAGGTATACGCAACAAAAGAAGCAAGAAGATCTAGTGAAGGAAGATCTAAGGAAGAAGTAGTAGAAGCAACAAGAAGATTTGGTGAAGGCAGAGCTAACACAGAAGTAACTAGCATAACTAGTGAAGACAGAAGCAAGAAGAAGAGCTATGAAGGAAATGCAGATGTTTAACCTCTAAAGAAGAATTTGCAAGCTTGAAAGAAGTAGATGACTCCAGAAGTGGTGAGGCAGGCGGCCCCACCAAGTACCAGCTCAGAAGGAGCTAGATTTTAGAGGGAGTCAACCCTTAGGATCTAGTAGGGAGGAGCAACCTCCAAGTACAGTCCATAGGAGATCAGACTTCGGAAGAAGTCAACAGATGCAGCAAAAACAGGTGGCTCCAGAGATCGTATAGACTCAGATGGAGTTAAGCTTCAGAGGGAGCATGCAGGTTTAGAGTGAGCCTGATCTTAGAGAGAGTAAGTGACTTAGAGACTTTCATTCAGGAAGTAATCCTTCTCAGATTCAGACAGGAGAGAGAGACGTTTTCCAGGACTGAAAAACAGGTGCCATCAGTTGAGGAGGCTAGATCGAAGCTTCAAAGACTTCTAGGAGATGTGAGATCTCCTGGGAGGATTCCCTTGTCTCGATAGACCTTGCTGCAGTGACAGAGGAGGCAACGAGTCAAAAGGACCAGTATATAGATTTTGCCTCAGTTCAGAAACCGCACATGTTTTCCAGCTATGTGGTGTTGATGAGCAACATCATTGATTTAGAGCCTTCCACCATTGAAGAAGCTGCTGAGACTGATGGAGGAGTATCAGCCCATCATGAAGACTGATGGAGGAGTATCAGTCCATCATGAAGACTAGTGTGTGAGAGGTGGTTCCGAGACCAAAAATGTACAAAGCTTTATTTGTGGCCTGAGGATTCTCCCAGCAAGAGGGAGAAGATTATGATGAGACACTTGCTTCAATAGCTAGAAGAAATGTACATAGAGCAACCACAAGATAGATGAGAAGGAGTCTTATGTCTGCAGATTAAAGAAGGCTTTGTACGGGCCTAAGCAGGCACCCAGGACATGATTTTCCTGATCAAACAATTATTTGATGAGCTCCGGGATGGTTTCCAATTGATCCTACATGTGGATGACCTGTTTCTGACAGGAGATGAGAAGCTCATATTTGGGTGCAAGAGGGAGCTCGTTTCAGAGTTCAAGATGAAGGATCTAGGTTTGATCCATTACTTTTTGGGATTGGAAGTGTGGTAGAGATCAAATGAGATTTTCCTTAGCCAAGGAAAATATACTGTTGAGATCCCGAAGAAATTCAGGATGATAGTCTGCAAGTCCATGACCACACCTATAACGATAAATCTGAAGCTCTTGAGTCTTCAGATTTGGTGGATCCCACGATGTATAGATAGTTGATTGGGTCCTTGATGTACTTGGTTAACACTAGGCCAGACATATGCTTTGCAGTGAATACCTTGAGTCAACACATGGTTGAACCTAGACAAGTACATTAGATGGAAGCAAAGCATATGTTGAGGTACCATCATGGTACGGTTGGATATGGATTGAGATATGTCTCGGGTGGAGATGTAAAGATGCAAGGATATATAGACTCTGACTGGGCAGGGAGTGCAGTGGATCAGAAGAGTACTTCTGGATGCTGCTTCAGTTTGGAATCACGCAAGATCTCATGGTTGAGGAGGAAGCAGACATCCGTAGCACTCAGTACTTCAAAAGTAGAGTATATCGCAGCAAGCGTGGCAAGCCGTGAAGCAGTGTGGCTCCAGAAGTTGTTGTTTGGGATATTTGATCTAGAATTGGAGCCAACTTTGATACATTGTGACAATCAAAGTTGCTTGAATCTTATTGAGAACCATGTATTCCATGGCAGGTCTAAGCATATAGAGATCAAATATCAATACATCTGGGACATAGTGCAAAGAGGAGCTATGGAGCTCTAGTACATATCCATGGATGAACAGATAGTAGACATCCTCACCAAGCCCTTGTCAAGAGTGAAGTATGAGTACTTCAGGGATAAGCTTGGAGTGTTGTGGAATGTCCACGCTCG
This sequence comes from Picea abies, assembly GCA_900067695.1. NCBI lineage: Eukaryota > Viridiplantae > Streptophyta > Pinopsida > Pinales > Pinaceae > Picea > Picea abies. Next base: position 3,875 of record CBVK0100138437.1, on the reverse strand, counting down.
TTGAGAGGGAGGTGTGTTGTTTCTTCTTGGTCGACTAACCCCTTTGGCCAAGGGTTCCCTGGATCAGTTACGTGAGGTGACTGAGAGGGTAATGCAGTGTCAGACCTGCTGAGAGAAGAAACATTACACACGTAGTCGTAAGACTATGGTGGAGGCTGTCTGACTCCGGACAGTAGCTGTGTACTACTTCGATGGATGTGTTCCACTGGCAGAGGCTGTGTGACTTCGGACAGTAGCTGTGTGCTACTTCGGTGGATGTGTTCCACTGGCAAAGTCTGTGTGACTTCGGACAATAGTTGTGTGCTACTTTGGTGGTTGTGTACTACTGGAAGAGACTGTGTCTCTGGACAGTAGCTGTGTGCTACTACAGTGGATGTGTTCCACTAGCGAAGGCTGTGTGACTTCGGACAATAGCTGTGTGCTACTTCAGTGGTTGTGTACCACTGGCGGAGAATGTGTGTCTTTGAACAATAGCTGTGTGCTACTACAATGGATGTGTTCCACTGGAAGTGACTGTGTGTCACTAGACAATAGTTGTGTACTACTTGGAAACATTATGATTTATTGGATGACATTGTAGTAGCTGTGTGCTACTAGTTGATTGTCATGGAGATGACCAGATCATTTGGATGTAGTTGTGTATGCTACCATTTGATCATAGAGACTGTGCCTGATGATTTGAGCTAGCAAAGGCATTGTAGCAGTCGTGTGTCTGCTAGCAGATTGCAGAGTAGTCAGTGGACTACCAGATGAAGACATCGTGAAAGATGCCTCCCTAGCTAAGAGGGAGTGTTGGTGTTTTGGTAGCTACGGGAGGATCTTTCCCTCCTAGATGACTTTTCTTAAATGCGGAGAAGATTCCGGAAGCAAGAGATCCATTAGATAGATGTTGAAATACCCTAGAAGAAACGTTGACCCAGAAGAATAAAGTATAATGAAAAGACACCTTCCTAGAAGAGAAGTTGACTCAGCTAGAAGGATAAGAAGACTATAAATAAGGAGGCGCCTTAGCTCATTTGTTGAATCACTTACACTCTCCCAACGACATAAAAGCAAGTCACAAGTTTGGAGAAGGAGACGCACCTGCTGCAATGACTCAGCTTCTTCTTGTTCAGTCTTTTGGTATCTCTCTTTTGTGTGCTACTCCTCAAGGAGGTGCGCTACCTTTGTATGGTGCTGCTGTTGCAGCTGGGGTGGTATTTCGGGTTGAGCTAGCACTTGTGCTAGGGTTTATCTCATTAGACTTGCTTTGTGAATGAAATCTATCTAAGAAAGGTTGTTGGGTTTTCCCCCATTTGGGGTTTTCCTAGGATAAATCTCTTGTTTTCTTTTTGTCTCTTGTTTATGCTGCTACTACTCAGTACATGATATATATATGTTAATTATAACGAAGTAAAAGAGCACTAGTAAAACTAATGCTTTGTAAATAAGGAAAATCCAACAGATAACACCTAGGCTAGTGCAATTTTTTGGGTTAGTTTTAGGGGTTAGTATGCTGATTAGGGCTTGCTAAATAAAGGCTGTAGCAACAATTATAGCAACAACATTATGGCTGTTAGTGTTAGTGAGAGTTTCAAGAAGATAGTTTGAAAGTTTGTTTGATCTCATTCATCCACAAGAGTATAGATTCTAGAAATCAGTGCCTTTTAGGGGCTTATGGAGTCAATAACAATAACAATATCACTTGGGAAATAAAATAATGATAATGCTTATCTATGGGAAGAGGAATATGCAAAAGGTGTTGGCACTTCAAGGCCTCAAGCATCTAAATCTTTAAGGGAGGTTTTGCTAGAGAGTAGGCACTTCTAGGCCCTAGCGTACCTTCCTTCCTTAGCTTTTTTGAAAGACAATTAATTTGGTGATTTAGAATGAAATTACTAGATAGCTAGCACTTTAGGGCTCTAATAATTACTCCCAAAAATGTATAATTGGAAAGATCAAGCTAGTAGAAGAGTTATAGGGAGAAAGAAGCATTTGTTGTTTCTCCTCTAGGGTTTAAACAAGCAATTTCATAATCTTAGACATGAAACAAGTAAATTGTACCACAAACATCCATTGCATGAATAAAAATGCAAATTTTCCACTTCACCAAGAATAATCAAGTCAAACCCTAGATGAAGACCATTCCACCATGAAAAATGGCAAAATACACCACCATAAAGCTCTCCCAAGAGATGCGCACTAGTTATTTCAGCCAATAACCCTTAAAGAGGGTGAAAATTTCAGACCACCACTTGTGTGTGATGAGTTATGATGAAAATGAATGTCACTTTATGTCTATTTATACCAAAATTATGACCTTTAATTATTTTAGGTCAAAATATCAGGGCCGACCTGGCCAGTTTACTCAAAAATTACATTTTTACCAAAATAAATTCAGTTTGCATCTAAATAGGCCTCCAAAGGTGATGTCATGCCCTCTTAGGGTGATGTTGGGCCTCAAGTGTGGGACGTTGGGAGAAGGAGATGAAACACTGGGCCTCCAAAGGCCTAGAATTTTCCCACATGTGCCAATAACCTCATGAATTCCTCCAAGGTGACAACCCCAATCGACTGGTGATGTCTAGGGCTGCAAAGGTGATGTCCAGAGCCTCCCAAGGACAACGTTCAGGTGGGAGGAGCATGAAACCTTAGGTCTAGGTCTTCTACAGTGCCTCCAAAGGCAACGTCCTTCCTTCATTTGGTGCAAGCCTTCAATCTCTTCTTACCCCATGGCTGGGGTTTCAACATCCATCTGTGGGCTTTGAGCCCCTATGAAGGTTCGAGCTAGTCATTCCCTCATGTGTACCTATCCACCGGGAAAGGTCCTGTAGAAACAACAAGTACGCTCTCCAAGGTTTCATAAGTCACAAGGAACATAGCATGTAAATCACATCCAATAATCAAATTACCCAAACATGTGCATCAAACCTCCCTTAACCCGAAACAAATGCTCAAAGACGTTATGCAATTTGATAAGTTAGGCTTGGAGAGGGTCTCAGGGTGTTCTATTGGGCTAACCTCTCTTAAGTTTGGGGTGTTTCCCAAGTAGAGTCTAGTCCAAGTCATGTAAGTGTATGAGGTGGCATGGGGTGCATGTGATAACAGGGAAATGTAGAGTCTTACCTATGGGTGCCTTTGTGAAGGGTGAGTTGCATCTTGTCATGGATGCAATTGTTTCCTAGCCCATTTATTTCCATTTATTCGTAGCTTTATTTTCTTTTGATCTTTTTCTCATGTGCTATAAGGAAATAGTTGAGGGCTGGCTTGATGACCAGAGGTGACAACATTATCCACAAACATTTCACGGAAATGAGAAGGTTGGCTTGTGATGAGACCCCCTTTCTCTTGGCTATGCCACCAAGAGCCACTACCCTGGTTTGGTGACCAGATAGGTGGTAATGTCATACCGCTACATGCCCATGGTCATTGTTATAGCGCAAGTTGTAGGTTGGGCAGAGCTCAACCCAACCACAAAGCAAGAGCTACAATTTGGGAATCCTACATCCAATGTCACCTCGATGTAGGTCCCACACTTAAAGGGTGACTAGGTCACTCTTGGGAGGCGATCTCGATGACCCTATGGGGATTGAGATGGAGATGGAGAGAAATGGAAGTGAAACCCCTAGAGGTCAAGTCTAAGTGGAATGAAAGGTGGGGAGAGAGGTCTTGGGAAGGTCCAAGGGTCGCCAAGTATGTTGAGTGGCCTGCAAATGGTGAAATACTTGCTCGAGACACAAGAAAAATCACTTTGCAATGATGTATGTTAGTTGGATCAACAAGTTAAGCTTGTTGTTGTTCGACAACACAGGTATTCCAACAGAGGACGAACACCTTCAGTAACCACTCACATAACCAGATCAAAGATCAACACACCAATGTTTTCACGTGGTAAA
>CBVK0100138436.1:0-10300 GCA_900067695.1 Picea abies | reverse complement strand
GTGTCTAAATATCCTAACAGTTGTCCCTAATTCGCAGCAATAGATAACAGTATATATCAACAATAATATGGTACTATACGCTGCTCAATCAATGCTAGAGATCAAGTAGAAAATGCAAGAGAAAGACTAGTAAATGACTAGCTAAACTCAAGATGAGAAACCAATATTCTAGCATAAAAAGATAAGGCTGTTGTAAACACTTGTCTACAACAAATTATATCAGCCTTATGGCTGTAACATTCAATTTATTTCAGCAAGAAAATCAGCCACTAAAATCCCCTCAAGCTTTGCCAAAACGTGTGTTGGACCAAGGAGGAAAGGTGTGCAAACTTTGAGCAAAATCCAATGGTTGTTAGGAAAGGTATTAAGCAAATGAGTTAGGGTTTCTGCAGCTCTAATGGCTGAAGATGTAATTGTATAACAGTAACAAGAAGTAGTGGGAGAGATGGGACGCCCTAGTAGGGGAAGACTCCTCTCAATCAGGTAAAGCAACTTCAAGTAAGAAAACTTTCAAAAGATCAAAATTTGTGTTTCCCAAGGCAATGATTTTATATCTCCAATGCAAAAATATATGACTAGTGCCTTTACTATTGGGTTAACATAGTCAAATGAAAGTAAGAGCTAGAGAAGCTACCTCCTTGGGGGTGTAAGCCCTTTTACTTCCCAAGGAAAGTTTCTTTAGCTAGGGTTTGAGCTAAGAGGGTGTATGCCCTTATACTTCTCTTAGCAAACCCTTGTTTAATCAATAAGATGAAGCAATAAAATGATGAAGACTATGGTGGGGGTGTATGCCCTTATACTTTCCACCTAGCTCCTACCACAACAATCCTTGACTTGAAAAAATGATAGCATAATAGTAAAAGTCTATACCAAGATCAAGAGAAATGCCAAGATAGTCCACCACAAGAGCTAGAAAGCATCATCCAAAGCTAGTGCTAGACATCCTCCATCAACCATTCATAAACATAGGCATAGATAGCACAAGAGATAAAAGAGCCAAGTGTGGCGCAAATTTCAGACCAAATCCTCTCACAAGAAGGGGAGTTATGTTTAAAATGAGATCTTATGATCTCTATTGATACAAATGTCACCAAGGTGACTTATCCGTAAATTAAGGAGTAAACACAAGATTAGGGGTCAACAACCCTAATCTTGCCCCCTTTCACAAAGTAATTCATTTGAAATTCACTTTTGCACATAAGAAAACCCTAATTTTAGAAGGACGTCTCCCCTTTAGGGGACGTTTTTACACTTTGAGGAAGTCGTTGGTGTTGAAGAAGCATGGGTAGGCCTTCAAAGGCCACATGTCAAGCACTCATCATGGTGAAGACCCTCTTCTTCTCAAAACGTCCAAGTGTCAAATGAGTGGCACCTCACCACCATGCCCTAGGCCCCCAAGGATGATGTGAAGCTCAAAAATAGGATGTTTTACCCCTCCTGGGAAAATCGTTTGGCAAGTGAGGGTTGGGCTATATCGTCCAAGTCATCATCAAGGCCTTCCAAGTTTGATCTCTCTCATCTAGCATGCGGGCCCTTGGCATCCAACCTGTGGGCTTGTAGCCCCATGGAAGTCCAAGCTAGGCTTGTTCTCCCAAAACTGTCCACCAACTAGGTCTTGCAAAGACAAATGAGCACGCCCTCCAAGGATCTCAAGTCATAACATCAAGAGAAGTGAATCCAATCAATAAATAAGCCATCTAAGCATGTGCATCAAAGATCACTATATCAAACAATTAATTGCTGAAAGACATTATGCGACTTGTCAAGCTTGAATATGGGAGCGCTAATGAGGTGTCCTATTGGGTAGATCTTGCCCTAGGTCAAGGAGAGTTTCCAAGAAATCCCTCTCTAAGCCATGTAAAGTGGGTGAAGTGGTTGGGGTCAAGACTTATTGGGCATAGGGCTCATGACATACAAGGGGTCGTAGTGTGTCATTCATGTGTGCCTTTGTAGAGGGTGTGTGGTACCTTCGTTCGCAATGCACTTTTTCCAAGATCATCAATTGCCTTTTATATTTCTTTCTTTGTATTTTCTTTCATAATAGCATAAGGAGAGATTGAAGGTCACTGCCCGGGCGTGGTGACCAGATGATGGCAATGTCAACCATAAACACCTAGTGGAAATGAGAAGGTTGGCTCATGATGAGACCCCCTTTCTCTCAGCGATGCAACTGAGAGCCCTGGCGTGGTGACCAGATGATGACAATGTCATATCACTAGATATTCATGGACGTGATAGGCCGGCTCGTGATGAGACCTTCTATCCTTCAACTAACCTTTTAAGCCTTCTTTATCATATTGTGGGTCCCCTTTACTCAAAGATAATAGTTTTATTGCTTTCTTGGGTGATCCTTGGGCGAAGCATCTGCAATGTTTATATAAGGCTTTTATCTTTTACCCAACATTAACCCCTCTGGGCCTTTAGCCTCTTCTTCCCATAGAATGAGGGACAACCCCTTCTTGGGTCAATACACCCTAAAATCCCAAGAGATAAGGAAATGGAGGGGAATAATGATGGAAAGTGGTAAGTATGGTTAGGAAGGGTACAATGGCTCATTAAGGGAGTCCCTAGTAGCAAACCCATTCCTAGGAAAGACCACTTACTAGGGCACAATGTCAACCACCAAGGTGAAGCAGAGAAAAAGGCATAATGTCCAAGCATATATCATGAAATCTAGAGCAATCTAAGATACAACATAAGGAAATGTCTTGACTATTGAAATGATGCTCACCATAATACTGACTTGTACCTCATGGAGTAAGGCCCACTTCCTTCCGGAAGCCAGCTGATGTGGTGTATGTTGTCTACAAAACTGTGATCATCTGTGGTGGTGAGTGGGTTTTCTGTCTGTGCAAAGGATACTGCTGGTCATGTAGTCTCTCGGCATTCCATATCTATAACCTGAAGGCCTCGAGACATAATCTCCTTAGTTCTCCACAAAATGAGGATAACAGTCATAATAGGTCAGCTCGTGATGAGACCTCCTATCCATCAACTAGTACCTTGAATGTTTATGTTATCTTGTGGGTCCCCTTTTCTTACTGAGAAGCTTTTCACTGTTTTCTCAGGAATCGCTGGGCGAAATATCTCGAAGGTTTCAAAATTGGCTTTTAACTCTTGCCAACTACTTTTACCCTGTGGGCCTTTAACCCCTTCTTCCCACGAGGTAAGGTACAACCCTTCCTAGTGTAGCCAATCCCAATGCCCAAACAAGGATAGGGGAGATGGAAGGAATAAAGATGGAAAGTGGTAAGTATGGAGGGAACATGCGATGACTTTTAATAGATCCACCCAGTAGCAACCCATCATAAAGGGAAATCAACTTACTAGGGCACCATGTCACCCTTCCAGGTATGAACGAGAAAAAGAGCATAATTTCCAAGCAAACATTATGAAATGAAGAAGGATTCAATACAACATGTTCAAGTGCTTCAAAAATCAGAGTAACACATACCATGATTCCGAGACTCATTACCTCATCGAGCAAGACTCACTGCTACTTCAGGACCAGACTGGTGTTGTGGATACTGCTGTTGGTGATATGTGGACTGCATTGAAGAAAAGAGGGGTCGTCCAGGGCCATGCTTAAGTCATCTGGCTCTCGGTACTTCATGTTTAGGACCTGTGGGCCTCGAGACGTGATCTCCTTAGTTATCCTTAGGCTAGGGGATAACAGGATCTTTTCCAGGATGATTTGTCACATATTTCTATTTTTAGCTGGTTGAGCACTAGTGGTCACAAGTCAATTCTGATTGCATATTGGGAATCCTCTCAGAAAACTAAATTTGATGAGTATGATATCATTGACATGTGAGCAATATCTATTTTTAGACATTGGACACATGGCGGTGGTCTCCTAGTCATCCCGGACAATTCTCGAAAGTTTGGATGAGTTTCGGCGAGTTTTAAATTTTTGGGACTGGACGACTATTTTTGGAAACTTATATTTTTAGCAGTGGTCGTCATCTCCAGAAGTGACAAGTGGCAGTCTCAAATTCCAACATTTGGCAGAGTTTCAGGGTGATGTGGCATCTACATGGCATCACTTGACCAAGGATGCATTTTCCAAGGCATGAGCATTAAACAAAGAATTAATTAAAGAGAAGAGGACGCATAGGATGAGATGGCACTTCCATGGAGATAATTTAGCCAGTCATGGCTAAATTTTCTCACTAACTTTTCCTCACTTGACATATCTTCACTTTCGATACGTTAATTTCCTCAAATTCCTCTTAATTTGCTCTTAAATGCTAATTTCCTAAAAATAGGGCGAAAGTCCCCAATCAAGGCTTAATTTTCTCATTAACTTTTCCTCACTCACCATACCTTCAGTTTCCGTGCGTCGATTTCTTAAAATTTCCCTTAATTTGCTTTTAAATGCCAATTTCCTAAAAAATAGGGCGAATTTCCTTCTTGGCTAAGTCAAGCATATTTTGACCAAATTTAGCATTTAAACATGCATTTAATTCCTAATTTATTCCCCCTTGCGTAAACTCTCCTATTCTTCACATGAGTTAGTACTGTTTCCCTTCCCCATGCACTTCTCCTACTCCTCGTTCTCTCATGCGCCATACCCTCTTTTAGTCTCCTATGTGCCCTCATTCACTATATATTGGAGTGAGCTACATGGTTTTATGGTCATCAACAACAACTAGCGTACTTCTTCTTTCATTCTTAGTCTAGTTACTCTTCTTTGAGCAAAGTGATCATTGTATCGGTTGTGGACTTGTCAATTGTGGCACAACCAACCCTCTTGCAAGCCTATCAATAAAGAAGTTTTTGTTTGTTTTCTAACCTTTCTTCTTGTTGGTACTTTTGTGAATTTTGCAATTAGATTAGTCACTTTCTTACTATTCATTGTGATTTCATTGATCTTTTGAGTAGTTTTTTTTTTCTAGTTCTCTTTTATATCTTTTGTGCTAACCTTGCAGGATCCCTCCAAGCTAAAGCTATATTTTTTCCCCTTGTCTTGGATGGAATTAACACATTGTCCAAGACATTACAACCGTTGGTTTTTTTCTTATTTTGTAGAAAATCAAATCTTAAGACAACATCAAATCACCATAGGGACTCCCCCCTGAGGCTGGAAAGCACCGACCCAAATGGAGAGGGGTCTAGCCCATGACAATTTGGGGCTTTGCTCCTTTAATGATTCATTTTTTTCATCGCTAAAATATCAGATTTATCAGCTCAATTGGAGGGTGGAGAAGTGTGCTAACGAGATGATACCAAGGGGATTGATTCGATTATAAGAAAACAATTAGATGCAAATGTAATATTCATAAACAATTTAGATCTAGTCAAGCAAAACTGTAAAGTCTTTCCTTAGGCTAAATCCAAATTATAAAAGAAAAATTTGAGAGGTTTAGATCCACCTCCTAGCTCTCCTGCACAAATCTAACTTTCATCACGCTCAACTTCAACAACATCCATCAACACTCTCCATTAAGCTAATAAGAAAACCTTAGAACAAATGAACACAACTTTGGAAAAGAAGATCTTCCTATATTATTCTCCAAAAAAATTCAGCCAGTTTTCAAATGAGAGGCCATCCCCTTGTATAGATGAAGAGGGGGCCTGAAACCACTTACAAAACCATGGGTAGAATACAAACCCATGGGCAAAATGTTTTTTTAGATGTGCTCTTACAAATAGAAATACGATTTTTTCGCTTTTCATATTGCACATCCTTTAGGAAAAGGTCAAATGGACAAATAAGTCCAACATGCTACTTTATTGATGAAATAAATCATGTGTCAAATCAAATTTCGCCCTTTCACTTAAGTTGTGAATTATGCATGTGCTCAAATAGGAAAAGGGCGCCCCATGGATCAAATAATACTCCAATGTGTAATATCCACCTAAGACGATGGGTTTAGCCCCCTAGGACATCATTAATTTGTTGTTTCCAAGTGATAATTTCCTAGTAAGCATAACAATTAAATTAATCTTGACACTTGACTAAGTTTTACCTAGGGAAACATTATTAATTGTATTAAATGAGTCCATTCCTAGGGAAAACCCACATTTCCTAAGTTTTCAAGTAAGAGATAGGCAATTAATGAAATTAGTGACGAAAAGGGAAGAAGGGATGATCATGTGATACTTCTCAAAGTTGTAGACATGTGTAAGTCGATCTTTGTACCTCTAGCTTTATTTTAGACAGGAATTTTTTTTTACAGTAACTTTCTAGAGGGTGTCTTACTACTTCAGTCTGCACACACTTCCCCTTTCTTTTCTTTTGTTTGATCATTTTTTCTAGGTCATTTTTTCTTTAGATAAGCATTTTGCTGTTAGGACTTTGAAAGGGGGGGACCATAGTGAAGTAGTTGTACTTTGTTTTCTTTGCTCTTCACCTCTTTAGTCTTCATGGCTGTGTTATCGCGCAATTTGTACTTTGATAGATAGGAAAGGTAAACAAGGACAAATTGACGTAATGGGAGACTATCCTATTACTGTCACCTAAACATGATGTCTCTTTCTATTTAGGGTGGTAGGCCCAGGGGAGACGTCCCCGATGACCTGGGGTTTTGAGAAGGCAAAGGTTTAAGGCTAAGTAAAAGTTTCCCTCTCACCAGTCACCACTGATCAAAAAGTTCGGCTAAACAACCAATAAAGATAATAAGAACCAGAAATGTACTTGCCCGGAACAAAACAACATGAAAACTATATTTGCAAGGTCACTTGTTGGTTAGTACTTCATATAATCAGAGACTTTCCTCGATATAAGCAATTGACTAATATATTGATGAAGTAAGCAAAGATGTATAATGGCAATAATCACAATACGATACTTCACAATAAATGCTTCAAAATGAGCAAGAATGACTAATTATCAATATCATAACACCAACATTCATCACAAGCAAGTATGCATTAATCCTTTCAATTGCTTTAGAAGCTTTAAGTGCTGCAAATTATGACTATAACTTGAAAAGAGTAATAGCAACAGTAGGGTTAGCAAGTTAATCTAAACTAGGGTTAGAAGGAGTTAGTAATTGCTCAAAGATTTTGGATGTTTGTAGGTTGTGATCAAAACACTCAAGTAAGAAGTCTTAGACTAGTGCATTCATAGGGCAAATGGAGTCAAAAGTAGCGGCAAGAATTGAAGGAACCAGATGATAATAGCAGGGCCAAAGACAAGAGGAATTTGATGGATGAAGTGTTGGTAAGCCAAGGCTTCAACCATCAAACCCTAGGGGAAAACGACTTATTAAGGTGTAGGCAACCCTAGGCCTTAACACGTTTTCCTCCTTCTTTAGCTCAATAACAAAGTACAAACGACTAGGGTGAAGAGAAAATGATAGGGTGTTGCAATGGCAAGGCCCTAGCAATGTCTTCAACAGATAAAACAACTCGGCATAATCTAGTAGGGAATTAAAATAAGAACACCAACATGTGCTTATTTCCTAGGGTTTATTCCAACAATTTCATTAACAAAATCCAAGTAAAACACTATAACCATTCAAGTAAGGGAAGGATTGCAGAAATTCACTTACATTTACCAAGTATTCATCAAGACAAACCCTAGTTATAAACCTTCCACCAAGAAAAATGCTAAAGATAACCAAAAAGAAGCCTCCTTCAACAAGTGTGCCACAATTTCAGCCAAAACCCTAATGAGGGCTGCAAATTTCAGACCTCACCAAGTGGTGAGTGAAAGATGATGAGAAAATGAGAGATTAAACCCTCAATTTATACCATATCAATGACCTTAATTTAATTTTAGGTCACAAAATGCCAACACGGCCCAATTTACACAAAAATATTGTTTTACATTAAAATGTCATAATTAAAACCCTAATCAAGCATAAAAGGTGACGTCATGCCCTTTCAGGGTAACGTTAGGCCCCTTTAGGGCAATGTTGGCCTCCTGGAGCGAAACGTTAGGTCTCCTTGGGCCTTCGAAAACTGCCACACGTGCCACTTGGCACATTACTGCCTCCGAAAACCTCCATAGCGCTGAATGACGTCATAAGGTTTCCTGGGTGATGTCATGAGCCTTCCAAGACCAACGTCTTGACGGAAAGGACATAACCCCCCTGGGTATAGGTCCGCTAAGCTACCTTTGGTGGAACATCCTCCTCTTCTCCGGTGCAAACCCTCTGATTTGTCTTTGCCCCCTGCTGGGGTCTTAGCATCCATTTGAAGGGTTTTCATCCCCATGGAGGTCCGAACTAATCATCTCCCCATGTGTACCTGTCCATCAGGTATGGCCCTGCACATCAACAGATATGCCCTCCATGGGCTCATAAGTCACAAGGATCATAGCAATGTCAATCACATCTAATCATCAAGTTTATTAAACATGTGCACAAAACCCCTTCTACTCGGACAAGTGCTCAAGACATTATACTAATCTACAAGCCAAGTTTGGAGGAAGCGACATGGCGTCCTATTGGGCTAATGCTCACTCGATGTGGGGTGTTTCCGGGAGAGATCAAATCTGAGCCATGTGAGTGGGTTGAAGTTGATAAGGGATGTCTGGGCAAGGGGTGTAGTGATAGCAGGGAAATACATGGCTTACCTGTGGGTGCCTCTGTAGAGGGTGAGTTGCACCTGTCATGGATGCAAATGTTTCCAAGCCCATTCATGCCTTTTGTCTTTATCTTATTGCTTTTTCTTCAAGAAGCTAGCTAGGGGACACTGCCCTGGCATGGTGACCAGCGGTGGAAATGTTACCCACAAGCATTTCACGGAAATGAGAAGGCCGTCTCATGATGAGAACCCCTTTCTCTTGGCTATGCCACCAAGAGCCACTACCCTGGCGTGGTGACCAACTGATAATAGTGTCATACCGCTAGATGCCCATGGACCAAATAGGCTGGCTCGTGATGCGACCCCCTATCCTCTAACCAGGTCTTGTTTTATTATTTTTATGGGTTCCTTTGTTTCTTGCTGAGAAGCTTTTTACTTCTTTCTCGGGGATCCCTGGGCGAAGCATCTCGAGGTTTCATTCTTGGCTTTTGTCTTTTGCCAACTACTTTTACCCTCTGGGCCTTTTGCCCCTTCTTCCCACAAGGTAAGGTACAACCCTTCAATATTTGGCCAACCCAATGCCCAGACCAGTGTAATGGGATGGATGAGCGGGAGAAAGGTGGAAAGTAGTAAGTATGGTGGGATCGGACAATGGCTTCACATGAATCCCCCCAGTGGAAACCCAAAACCTATGGGCACAAGCTTACTAGGGCATCCTGTCATTCCCTGCAGATATGGTCAAGTGGATAGGTATAAGATCCAAGCACCCGTTGGAAACAAAAAGAATTGAATGCACATATTCAAAGGTTTTGAGGATCAGAGTGACATATACCATGATACTTGGACTTATTACCTCATGGAGCAAGATCCACTTCTGCTACAGGACCAGGCCGAGGTCACGGATGTTGCTGTTGCTGACAAAGTGGAGGCACTGAAAAATGAAAAGATGGGCCCTCCAGGGCCATGCTCAAGTCGATCTGGCTTTCTGTACTCCGTGTTTAGGATCTGTGGGCCTCGAGACATAATCTCCTTAGTTATCTCTAAACTAGGGGATAATAGGCTGTATTTGATTCAGGCCTTTAACAATGACTTTTTGCTTTTGACCTTTGAGAGATCATTACATGATAGGATGCCATTTTTTAATGCGGATGGAGATGGGTGATACTTAGGGAGATGGAAAATTCTTATATATGGTTAGGATGTGGATTGCACTATTAAGTCTGATCGTCTAGTAGTACGAGTAATCTTAGGGTGAACACAATTCTAACAAATAAGATGTTCCTGAGGGTAATTGGACGCAATTTATAAGATTTTGTATGTTATGACATTCTAATGAACAGTCGCAAGGTAACCACAACTTCATGACATACTAGGAGGTTATATTGTCATGCCTCGGTAAGTATTACACATGGAGTATTTATGAAAAAACTTGGACTATCAAGGTGCATTGATATCTGAGCATTTGCATTAAACACATCATGGTTCATCGAGCAGGCATCATGGAGCAATTGGAGAATGAAAGGACTAGTTTGGATATGAGAAAAGATGCATGATATCTCGTGCAGGAAGGTACATGATACTGTTGTGAGGGTATCCAAAGTTTGCTACCCCTGAGAGGGTAACAAGGTTATAATGTTCCCAAGCCACATTTTTTTCTTGGAACACTAACTCCTCACTGTTTGTTTGTGTTTGCTTATGTGTTTGCAGGTTTACTCATGGAGTTGCGCATTAGGGTTTATATGATGATGATTAAGCAATGAAACAACAGATCCGAAGCATATACCATAAACAAGACAAGATACAATAAGGAACACCAATATAG
>CBVK0100138434.1:0-14068 GCA_900067695.1 Picea abies | reverse complement strand
ATGTTCTTAGGTGATGGTAGAACTATATAAAGGGGCTCAAGCAATGTAATGAGACATGAAGAGAATTATTGTATTTGGAGTTGAAGCTCATTAGGAGGTTGCCCCCTCGAAGAGGCAAGTGAACAGGAGAGGATCCCTTCCATAATAGGATCCATTGTATGGTGTTGCCCTACCTCAAGGGTTTGGTAATAATAAAGTGTGGTTTCTTCTATATTGCTTTGTGGATCTATTGTGTATTCAGTATTTGTGGTGATTATATTTGTAGATCTATTCAGGTTCTTAACATTTCCATGCCATCCTTAACTATCAGTCTAACCCCATCTTCCTTTGAAAGCATAGGCTTTATAGCCTTTACATCAAAATTTAAGATCCTATCAAAGAGGATCTGAAATACTAAAAATAGTACATAATCAAAACAGTTTCACAAAAGTAGGATCAATTCCTATCTTAAGGGGTCAAGACCTTATCCTAATATGGTAGTCCTCGACAATCTTCGACATCTTCAACAGTATTATGGGTGATGACAAGGCAACTCGAGATCCTTTTCTGGCACTTGGGAAAATCTTCAACCAAAAATAGGATAAATTTTGAGCCTTTTATCCTTCGTATTTGCCACTAAACCCTGAAAACAGGATGATCTTTATCCATTTTGAAGTTATAATTCATTTGAAACCTTCCTTGAATGATTTGGCAACAAAATATTCTATCTGGGCAAAAAGACTAACGCTCTGATTGTGTCTGCGCTTTCAGTAGCTAACGTGCCTGAAACAGAGTAGGATAAGTTGCCGAAAGTCCTAGTATTCGACATCTAACAACACTTTTTAAAATTCGGTTAAGCTTCTGAAATTGCAGGTCTTTGAAGTCGTTTTAAAAATTGAAAAAAATTGAATTTATTCAATCTGTCTACTCTTCAGGATCTTTGTTGAGGTTCACAACAGCTTTTGCTAGAGATTCTAGATAAGGATGTGTTTTTGGCTTAAGATCTTTAAGCATTAGCTTGATCCTTAAACATCTAACCATTTTATGCAGCTTATGATTCTCCTTGAGCAATTTCTTATTCTTCTTCTACTCCTTTACATGCATTTTAGCTAACCGTTTAAATGATTCTCTTACCTCATTATATGTCCTTTTCATAGCCTAATTCTGAGAATTGATGACTCTTTCTAACAGCTTAAGCTATGTTACTTCCTCTTTCAATTTTTGAATTTTGGATGCTTTAATGATCTTGTTTTTAGTTGATGTCTCATGTACCTCCAAGGCTGGAGCTTCAACTTCAGTTTCCCCTCTCTCCTCCGTGGGTGTTTCAGATTTAGAATCTGAGTATGGAAAATTTAAGATGTTTTTCTCAACAACACTACTCTGGCCCTCTAGTCCCTGATCAAACTCAAGCTTCCTTTTTTCTTTCTTAGACCTAGGTGAAGGGGTTCGTTGTTTTGTCTGAACTGGTGACATATCCCTTCTCTTCCTCTTACTGTTCATGTGTGTAGAGGACTTATTTGTAGGTGTCTTCTTGTCCTTGGGTTGGATCTCTTGCCCGAATTATCCCCAGAATAGGAGATAATCCCATTTCTTCTCTCTTCTCTGGAGTTCCTCCATCACTATAAGCTTTATGAGGCCATGATGGAAAATCCTACTGTGCACCTTATCAGGCTTATCTTGAACTTGGTGTGACATCTTCATCAAGATTCTATGAAGGTAGTGGGGTAGATTGAGAGGACACTTGCTCGTAAAATGATTCATCAGTTTGAAGTGATAGAGCATGAATCTACCATATATACCCTCACAAGTGATGTACACTTGAATTTCCTTGAGAAAATGCTGCCATTTCTCCTCCAAGTAATACCTAGGAACATCCTTCTACCAAATAATGCTTTGAAAATCAGGCTTAAGGTAAGACCCGAACTCAATATCCTTAGTGACAGTTGTTTTAAACCATCTCTCACCTTGCATAGGCATCTCTGTTGCTGCCGCAACACTGGCCTCATCAATTTGCATTACCATTGGTCCCAATATTACTTTTGCTCCATCAAAGCTTTGAACAAAGGCTTTAACAACACCTTGGTGATACCCCTGCAATTTCTCACAATACATGTAACAACCTGCTTCTTTAAACATCTGACAAATCTCAAGATGAGATTCCAGATATAAGACATCATTTAGCTCCTTCCTGAGCAAATTTCCTCCACTGGTCATCTGAAATTTTGCAACAAACATTAATACCTGCAAACAACAAAATTGGGTTAGAGTGGAAGATCAACGTTGATGTAGGGAAAAATGGAAGTCAGATGGAGGAAAATTGTGTGAGGTAGACTAGTGGTTTGAATGGAAACCTTTGAAATGAACAGTTTGCAGACTAGAAACTATAATGCTCATTCAAAATAGAGAATGCCATATGGTTTGCTGGGTGGATTTGATAATGAAAAATGATTTTCAATGATGGTAGATTCCTGAAATGATAGTAAGGATTTCAGATCCGATAGCTTAGGGTTTAATAATTTCTCAAAACATCAATTAAAATCATAATAGAATGCCTCAGATCTTGACAAATGATCCTCATACACATTTTCAGTGGCATTTAGAATCATCATGACATGTGTAACGATGGTGGTTTGAGATTTTGACAGGATAGGCTAACCGTTGGAAAAAATTTGCGCTTTTTGACAACTAAGAACACCCTACACCTTTCAGCAACTTATAACACATTGAAAACCAACCCTTAGCTGTCGAAAGCTAACTTTTGACATTTTCACATTCAAGATTTCAAATCATCACTTTCCAACTTTGGATATTCCTAGACACCTCTTTGACACATAAGATACATCATTGGACCATTACTCTTGAGCTTCTTATCATGAAGACATTCTCAAAATGATCAGAGAAAAATTTGACCGAAGAGCACGAGGGTTATACCCTGCTTACATTAAATAACCTTTGCCAGGCCAAACTAAAGCCCTACATTTTAGTTATGGCCCTTTTCATGGATTTGTGCTCGACCACGAGCGAGTCATGGTTCATCCTGTATACACCATGGCCTTGGAGGTTTTCCATTACAAAGAGTGGATCTACTCTCCTCATGTTGACTACGGAACAACCTTGGCCTTCCACTCTAGAAATTGTTTAAGAATACCAGCATGACCTATCGTTTTACGACTCGGTTTTTGATTGGATGATTGTGTAATTGTCGACGGGCTCACCCATTTGGTCGTATGGCAATCATTTTGGTTCGTATATAGTCACTGGCTCAGTAATAATAGTGGTAAACCCCACATTACCAGTTACACTTTAAAAGAACACAGTTACTCTCCTTATGTCGATAGCTCAGTGTTGTTAATGGAAAGGGCCTCTGCCCCGATTCGATTGGATGCGTGAGTTTGCATCATTGCTACAACTTGTTAGGTTGTTGATTTTTTAGGAAAGTGATAAGTTGTTTGGTATATACACAGTCACTGGTTTTTTGACAGATGATTATTTGAATGTTTAGCTAGCATTGGTGAAAATGCTTGACGTTGCTCATGTCACGTCGTGTGTTTGCAAAATAGACATGTGTGGATATACCTTGCTTTGTACTACAAACAAGTACTATTTCACAAGGAATCTACCACATAAGGTTTGTTTCACTCATATTCCTTTATCTTTGTTATTTGAATGTTAAGAAAAATAAACAACCATACTTTAAGCATTCACACTTGTACACATTTCATCTTCTATTTGCACCAAGCAATCCATACCATTGGCTGGGATTCTTTTTTACACTTGTGGACCAAATTAGATACTCCCAAGGGTGAACAAATATAACCAACATGCAAGTCTAAGTGGTGAGGAGGTGGTTCTAGATCTATTGGCTCACACTCAACGGGAGCCAATGTGGCATAAGTAATGGAAGTGGTCACATAGTTCATTGGATCAATGTGAGTGATAGAATGGGTGAGGATGTTAGGTGTTGGACATTTTGAGGGATCATAATATTTGACCCAATCAATGGTGACAATGGTTCCTACATTAGGGAATTTCATGACATTAAAGAGTGAATATACCATAGAATTGATGACATAGATGTAATCATGTCCATGGAGGATATTGTAATCTATTGTTGAATATACAGAATAACATTCACTTTGATAGGTTGATGTGTTTCCATAATGATCAAAGTGTGTTAATTTCAATTTTTTTTCCAATGTCCTTCAATTGTCTTAACATAATATTTTAACTTATGCTCCTAGAATGAACTTAGGTTTTCAAGACAAATATAGGAGAGCCAAGGTTTACAAAACCCTGTCTTCCTTGAAGTTTTAATGTAGCTTCAAAACTAATGGTTGGATACTAATAGATTTACCATGTAGGTATTAGGTTAGCATCCCTTTAGTGCCCTTAGGCATAATCATACAAGGAATTCATAAAAGTAATAATGGTTAGTTTTTCTTCATATAAAAAGGAACAATCATCATAAACCCTATTTTTCATATGTTCTAGTAGATATGTTAATGATTCCAAATTTCATATTTGTATTTGACTCAAGGTCCAGCTAGCTTGAAAAGTATCAAATTTTAATTTCAAGTTGATAAACCAAATATGAAATGAATCCAAAAATCATTTGATATCATCGCAAGAGAGATGAATGTAAATAATCTTGCGACGAATTTTCTATACTATCGACAAAAAAAGTTCGGCAATATAAGTATAACTAATTCGTCGCAAGAATATTGTGTCTAATTTGAATGGTGTTACATGGTTTGCAAGGAGTGTAGGGATTATATTATGGTGCAATGTAGTGTAGTCTATAAGAACAATCTCTATTCCAAACATCAAAATGGATAGTACCATATCTTGTTCATAAGACAAATATTCTTTGTATGTTTCCTTTATGGTGACTCAATCCCTCAGTACACATGATGCCTGACAATGAAATGTAACAATTTGACTATTGAATGATAGTTTTATGTCACCCATGGTTAAGGAAAGAACTTAAGGTTCTTAGGTCCTATTTGAATCTTCTTAGAATTGAGATTCGTTACATAGTTCTTGAAAAAGACAAAAGACTTATGTGGCGGATATTAATTTGGTCTTTGTGTGGGACATTTTATGCCATTAGTATGTTTTGTACAAAAAATTGGATCTTGGGGACTACACCATGATCAAGGAATGAGTAACAAGGAATGAGGAACAAGGAACAAGGAACACAGAACAAGGAACAAGGAATGGAAATTGTACTAGGACTAGACACCAACAACAATGACCTCATGTGAATGGGGCCAACGTTGAAATTTTTTCAAACAGTTTCTGTATGCACTAAAATTTGACATGGATAGACTATTCGCATGCCTTAACGATATGGGAGGGTTTCTGGACTCAAATTTGACCAACACACCCACTTTCTTCCATCATCAATTCATCATGTAAACCATAAACCCTATTTTTCATATGTTCTAGTAGATATGTTAATGATTCCAAATTTCATATTTATATTTGACTCAAGGTCCAACTAGCTTGCAAAGTATCAAATTTTAATTTTAATTTGATAAACCAAATATGAAATGAATCCAAGCATCATTTGATATTGGCGCAAGAGAGACAAATTTAAATAATCTTGCAACGAATTCATTATTCTATCGATGAAAAAATTCGGTCGATATAAGTATAACTAATTTGTTGCAAGAATATTGTGTCTAATTTGAATGGTGTTACATGTTTTGCAAGGAGTGTAGGGATTATATTATGGTGCAATGTAGTGTAGTCTTTTCTTTGGTTGAAATTTGGAAATAGGGTATGATAAATTGTTTCAACCTCATTTATGACATAAAAACTCTCAATCAATAGTTGATAATATTCTTGATCAAGATTTTAAATATTTTCAACCAAGAATCTAGGGGGAGAATCATAACCCTTGACCAAGAATCTAGGGGGAGAATCATAAAATGTTTCGACCAAGAATTTTAACTCTTATCCAAAAGATTATTTAACTTTCAATCAAGATATCTCAATGACTATTTTCTTGATTGAAACAATAAATATCACATTTCTTCACAAGCTTCTTTCCAAAAAGTGTTACTCGTCTTCGCATTTTCACCCACTAGTACTTCCCTTGGATGAAGTTGTCCACTTGCACCAATACCACGTCTTCATTGCCCTATCATTATGTTGTTGAATTTCTATCTATATATTGACATCACCTATGGTTACGTTGTCAAAATGAGGATGGAAGCAAACCTAAAATGTTGTTAGATAAAAATAACCTAAAGTGAAGTAGTAGCCCAAGGAGAGGATTCAAGGGCACCTATAGTTAAGTTGTCAAAATGATGATGGAAGGAATCCTAAAAAAAAAATTAGATTAAAGAACCTAAAGCGAAGTAGGAGTCCAAGGAGAGGACTCATGGTCATCTTTAGCACACTTGAGGTGATATGCTCACATGCCTCTGTAATACTTCTCTTGACTATGTTAATATATAGACCACATTTCCATCCCAAAAAACATTTTCTTCCTTAGTTAATGCCATTTGAAGAAGTAGAATGATTTTGGCAAACCAACCAACAATAGGATTTTTCATTAGTAATAAATAATGGAATTTTAGTTGATTGGTTGTTCTACTCATTATTATAAGAGTGTTTGGTCACTTTGCACACAAACCTATCACTAATAAGCGGTAACAACAGAAATTTGGGTGTTAATTGGGTTTATTTTGTGATTGTTATCCTCTACACCAAGGTTAATGAAAGGCAGAGATATTTAAAAAATGAGATGAAATTTGGTGAATAAAAATATTTATAAAAACGTTTTTGCAAATACATAAATTCATTATTTTGGTAAATCAACTAAATTTTTATTGATATGTATCTTATATGACAATACATTGATCAAATGTTTTTAACCCATAATGTTTTCAATTTTCCTTCTAGGTCGCACCAACCATTGTCATTGACCATCTCATACAAAAGGATGTCAATATCAAGAATATAAACGAAATCCATGTTCAAATTTAGCTCTAATAACAAGATAAACACCAAATTGTTGTATGAGACCCCCTTGTTTCTGGGACAATGGATCTCCTTTGCCCAGTGATTTGAATCGTAAAGTCTATGGAGGTATACATACCCTACCCCCCTCTAGATTTGAATTTGTGACCTCTTAAGAGAAAACACATGCTCATATAACAAAACATAAAACATTATAACAAAACCCACGCCCACATGTTGATAATATATTTATAATATATAAATTATATATAATATATAATTTATATATCGTAAATATATAAATTAAAAAATAAATAAAAAATAAAACATAAAACAATTAAAAAAAACCTTGCCCATATGTTGATGCATATCCTGGTCGTGCCCATATGTTGATCCATATCCCCGCAACACAGAGGACCCGCGATCATATCCTTGCATGCCCATATGTTGATCCATATCCCCACAACACAGAGGACCGCGATCATATCCTTGCACGCCCATATGTTGATGCATATCCTCGTGCCCATATGTTGATCCATATCCCCGCAACACAAAGCACTGGTCATATCCCACTGACAGCAGACCAGACATAGATGGAGAAAGATGTCGTAGAGAGAGGATAAATACTAGGGCACGAACAAACTAGGAGAGAGAGGTCGTGAAAAGAGGAGAAAGAGGGCACGGAAAGAGGAGAAAGAGGTTGAGCGCCTTAGCCCTAGCAATGACACAAGAAAAGGTAGATTTCCATGACTAGAGATGCCTCGCTTTTTTCATGAGACAAATGTTAACGATTTTTCTTATATACCTAGTTTCTTCCTTCCATTTTCTATCTTTAAAACCCATGAATCAATACCATAAAGAACCCTAGGGGGAATATTTCCAAAACAGTAGAGATGAAGTGTGGCACATAACAAGAGTAAACCCAGTGGATAATTCTTTTTTCCATGTAATGTGTTCATATATTTCAAGTCATTGTCATCTGCTCCAGAACACACCACATACCCTTCATCTTTGTTGGTGTATGGATCAGGCCCTCTAATCAGTCTTTGCAACCTGTAAAAATGAGGAAAGTCAAACCATGTTGAGAAGAATTGTTTCAAAAGGTGTAAGGATCTTTCCAAATCCAATAATAAGGAAACTCAAGATTCTAGGGACAATGAGGTTTCTATTGTTTCCTATTCAACCTAGTCCTATAACCATCTTAACCCACCCTCGTAAGAATTTAGTTGTGCAAAGAATGGTTTCCTCTAAATAAGATATCCTGCCAATCTACACTACATGTGTGGGGAACAACAATCAAACCCTTGCAATTGCATTCCAACAATCTTCAAACTCAACCAAAATAGTCATTGACCTTGAAGGAGGATTGAGTCACATAAGAACAGTGACTTTATCTAGACCTTTCTCTAAGTACACTACCTTGTTGGGTTAGATGTTTTTTTGGGTACATTTCCCTATTAGCCAGATGTTTCTATTGCACATAGCATGATTTGGTGCGACATATCTTTATGGAACATACATGAATAGTATGTCTTTATCTTGGAGAATTTTCTGGGCAACTAAAATTCAAAATTGACAAAAAACAAGTGCCATGAGTCAAAATGGTATTACATTCAAAATTCAAAACTAAAATGTTCAAACATATACATACAAAAAATATTTATTGGTACTTTCTCATAATTTAGCAATCAATAGTGCCAATACTAAATAATAGACTCGTGTACTACTTTTCCATGATATAGATCAACATAGATCCTTGGTCAAGACACCTTCTTGGTAATCATTTCTCTCAAGTTCAATCATGTGTTGGGTTTATAACTGGAAGAAACTCAACAATCTCATTAGTTCAATCATCTCATACACATGTATATAGGATTGTTTTTGAAGTGATCCATTTTTTTATGAATTTCCTTCTACCCTACATTTTCTCGAGTAGCCAAATGAGTGCATTATGATTGTAGACCAAGATTTTTTCCTTCTTAGATCCTATAATTAATGTATCTTCAATAAAAGAATAAAAGCATAAATGCCCCAATTCCTCTCATGGGACAAGGAACTACTTACTTGTATAAATAACCATACAGCAAATACTTATACCTCTAGAACATGCCCATTATGAAAAGATTACAATTCTATTGGATCCTTTCCAAACCACCCACCACACAAAGCCTCCATGTTGTAGAACACTCATCACCCACACACATTAAAAACAATGAAATCAAGTGCAAATAAAGGATACTTATAGGATGGTGCACCCACACCAAGAGCAAGAATACCCCTACCCCTACCAATTCAAGCCACTCTTGTTGATCTCAAGGTCAACCTTAACACCATGATGATTGTGCTATTTGTAAGCACCAAGAGAGGTGACAAATCTAGTCTCCTTTCCTTCCCTAGGTATTGGAACATGTAATAGGGGAAAACGATAACCCTCCCATACCTAAACTTGAAACGTTATATAGATTCTATGAATTATTGTGAATTTTGAAGACGGTTCTTAATGTGATCCATCTAATGGGATTTAAATTTGACATGAATCACTTCTTATATTGTATTGGAATTATGTACATGCCCCTGGATTGATACTTACGTTGGGTCACTTGTACCTTACTTTAGACGATGTACCTGGCATGTATATGACTTGGATTGAGCCTTGTTCCTTTTGAGGATGTTGAGGAAGCCCCTTGTACACTTGATGGAGGTCATCCCACTTATATGAGGTCATTGGGATACTTTTCAGATCATTACACCCTTTGGGACACAAACTCAAAATCCTCTTCATCATTTCAATCTAGGAATAGATGTATCCTTCTAGGTCCTTGGTATTTTTGTTGCTACACCCTTAACCTCCCAATATTTCCATCTTTTTCAATGCCAAATTTGCAAAATCCCTTTGCGCCAACAATGTTTTGAACTTTAAATCCCCTTCACTAATGACTAACCTACCTCTTTATTACCTCCTCCAATCGTTTGTTTCCTCCAGAGAATCTAAGAGAACTCACAAGAAATTGTTGTCAAGATATTTACATCCATAGTTGTTATTTTTCACTCAACCACATTGCAGAGGGTGTAGTTGTACTTCCTCCTAGTCACCAAGCTTATTGTTTCCCCACAGTAGTACTAATGTGAAGTGTGGAGGGCATGCCTCTTTGATTTCAAACCCCATAGTCTATACCTTTGCATCCACATTGGTATATAACTCGACATCAACACTCCACTTCACTTTCCTTTGCACTTAACATAGCCCCTTACTTTTTATGCAATTTCTGCTATGTGCATCAACATTCCCCATAGCCTTTACATCATGTCACCATTTTTCCTTATCCTTTTTCTTGTAGATGCAAAGTGCAAAGTGTAAAGATATGAACTTCCCTTCACTACATTCTTAGCTCTGTATGCATAAAAATTTCTAAGGAAAAATAATAGGATTTTGGCCAAACTTGCAAAGGAGCTTTTGTTGAAGGCCTTAAACCTTGTAAAATTGTAGCTTAGAGCACTAAAATTGAACATAAATAAAAAAAAAACCATTAAAGAGAACCTTCTTTATTATTGGTCCATTTAGGATTGAACCACACATCCCCACTGGGAGTATTTTTGTCTATAAGCTTCATCCCCTTCTAGTTCTTCCACCTCTTCAAGCAATGGAAGTTGGATGATGCATAATGTAGGAATGGATGGAGTTGCATGAAAATGTGGGATGTATGTTGCGTTCACAACATATATTCACAACATGTGGGTTCATAATTAAAAACCCCCCTTTGTGAATGAATTACGTGATAATTTCTTGGTCAACAAGGTGAAGCCCCCCTGATCCTTATGAGTATTCAAGGTGTATGGTGGTATCTATAATCATAAAAGTTTACTATGTTAGAAATGATGACATTTGATTCAATTTTGTATATGTGTACTAAGTGAACTATGACATTTGCATGGTATTTTTAAAATTTGGGTCATTTTGCAGTACTGCACACATAGTAATCTATCAAGAAATTATTTCTTTGCTTAAAACCTCTTGCTCCTTCCCATAGCTAGTTTTCATCAAAGTTGAATTTCTTGTATTTCATTTTCCTCTTGCATGGTTTAAAGAGTCGATTCAAAACGCCATCAGTTTCACGACCACTCCTTTGAGTAACTGTTACACATGAAATTTCCACACCTAGGTACCTCGCCCTAAGTGTCGTAAAGTGTCATATAAGAATTTCATACACCTTGACACCATGGAATAACCTATGTCATAATCCCTAGTCAATGTGGAGGGGGGATATATTACATGAAGACCAAAATACCAAGTACACATCAATTATTATTAATATTCATGGAAAAGAAATTGATTAAGTGTGAGAATCAAGTGCAGATGAATTATTATTAATATTCATGGAAAAGAAAGTAATTAAGTGTGAGAATCCACCTCACATTTGGTTTCCTATTTCTTAGGGAAGGTGGAGGATCTCATGGATGGTTGAAATATTTCCTCCTTAAAATCCTTGAGAGATATTTCCTCCCCAAAATCCTTAAGAGATATTTTCTCCCTAAATATCTTAGAGATCCCTTTCTTAGTGGATCTGATGAGAGATCCTCTCCATGGTGGTTAAGCTTCCAAATCCTATATAATGAGGGATTTCCATGGAGGAGGAGGAGAGAGGAGTTTAGATATACCAAACTTATGATCTCATGAGAAGTGGAGGAGAATAATCAGTGAAAGTATTGTCATTCTGATCGTGGAGCTTTTGAGCAAGGGTTGGACAAGGAGAGCTTCATGAAGTTGTTGCACTCACATCTATGGTTGTAAGTTTTCTTCATTGTTGTTCTCATTAATATAATCAATGCTTGGCCTGTTTCTTTCAAACTTGTACTTGTTCCATATAAGTTTGTTTGCAGTAGATGGATCTATGTTTTAGCTAATCTCGGTAGAGTAGGAAGTCTTTTGTACTTTTGTTTGTCTTGCAGGACCTACCAAGGAGCTCAAGATCAAAGCTCATCCTGGATCTTGTAGGGACAAACGATGTTCATAAGGTACACACCTTCCTCCTTCTCTTTTGTTCATCATCTTGATTAGATCTAAAAGGAATTCAGTGTCCATGTTAAGCACCTTCTGTCTTAGAGTTAAGGGTCTAGCTCTCAAGAGGAGGTCTACCTGTCCGCAGGGAGATTTTCCTACAATAGTAACAACAACCTAAAATCAAGCACTAATTAAAATTTAACTAGCAACTTTTCTAGGGCTCTTCAAAGTCATCTTAGCTTAGGTGTATATCTTTGGAATAGGATTGTGAGAAAAACTTTCCAAAGCTACTAAACAAACATAAATCCTTGAGTTAGGGAGTGAAATCCATTTGCTATATCACTGACTTTGGGAAGCCCTTCTAACAAAAGGGTCAATCACAAGGTCGCATTGGGGCCCTTAGAGTAATGAACCCTGCTTTGTTGGTCTTGGTGTCGACTAGCGATTTACCCCCCTCTTCTTTGGTATAGTAGGTGGTACCATAGAGGCCATAATCTTTTAGACTTCCTACACAAGGAAGGTGGTGTTGTACCTAGGATCAACGATGGATAGACTCACTCGGACTCCTTGGAGGGTTTCCCACTACTCGGTGAGGTAACTTGCACCAGGGATTTAGTTCATTAAGTAGGTTATCAACATAACTTTCCCACCCACCGAAACTTAGCCCCTTCGTGCATCAATTCTACGATGTTGGATTCCATCACCAATAAGTGCTTCTTTGTGAGAAGGTTTGTTTGCATGCTTGACTCATAGATTAATTAGCGTGTGTTGTTTTTTCTCCTTAGTTGGACTTAGGATTGAGTTTGTGTCTAATGGCATCAGTTTCGGGTTAATTCCTCAGTTGATCAATACAAAATATGGATATAATTAAAATAAAAGGTAATAAAGAGGTAACAAATAGCTCATACCTAACTTATGTCTTATAATTCTCCAACATTGTTCTTTACACTTAGTGCAACAAACACCAAATGGAATGGTTTACATAAGGTCAATGGAGAATGTTATTGGAAAATTCAAAATATTATCATAAACCCACATCTCACATATTTGTACATGCACCATAGATTCACAATATTTCATGAAGAGGTCCAGGAGAAATGCCTCCATGCAAAATTGTCCACATCATAAATTTATCATGTCCTTAGTGTTATCACATTAATATGTCCTTAATATGTCCAAAATCAAGAGGGATATCACATTAAATTAGGTGCTTGACCACTAATATTGGTAATTGCACCCTAGTCTAATTGTGCATAAAAAACTAAAGATATAATGTTTTTATTTATAACTTTGAACATAGAAAAAAAAGTTCATAAATTAGAACTAGGATGATGATGGACTACTAACTAACAACACATGCACATGCAACTAAAGGTACAACCAAACATGTACCTGTCAAATATTTCTTCGTCGAGTGAAGAAAGCTTAGGAAAAATAGAGGCCAGAAATGTGACTACATCTAGTAGATATGATAAGCAAACAAGGACCAAAGGTGAAAAAGTCAAAATAAAATTTTCTAGACGCATGAAATTTTTTCTTCCTGAAGGAGGATCATTCTCTTATGATGATGGGATTATAGGAGACATAGAGGTTCCACTCAGGTGTAAGCATCTGGTGAAACAATGGGTACCTAAGGAACTACCTCCTATAGATGTTGATTTTGTTGTCAACAATAGGACATATTGCATTGCACCATCCTCCTTGCATGGCTTGGGGCTATTTCCATAGATGGAATAATTGTAAAATATAATACAGTAACTGAATTGATGGGCTATGTTGGATCGTGTTACAATTATAACGATTGGATATGGTTGGTCTGGTACATGCAAAGTATGCGGAGATATGCACTTGCCGCAAATTATATACAACTAAAAAACAAGGATAAAAATAAGGGAGAAACTATCTATATTGATGGAAGGCCTAAAGATTTTGGCAATATCGTAGGGTTTATAAATAACACATGACCCAGGACAACAAACAAACAACCGAATTTCATATATGAGGGACGTGAAGAGAATCAGGTAGTCTTGTGCACAATACAAAAGATAGCTCACGAGGAAGAGTTATTAGTGGATTACCATTTGAATTGAATAGAAACATTGACTAATAGTGTGCAGGTTC